>SNQJ01S0127542.1:14016-40224 GCA_010110895.2 Picea sitchensis
ACAGAGGATTTTTGGGTTTACAGGAAAAATCCCAAGACTAGTCATACCCCTAACATATCTAGGGGAGAAGAGACTTAGTCTACCATAGTAGTAGAGGGAGAACATTCACCATTGTTCTCAAGCAATCAACAAATTATGTCTACCTCTTCATCAAAGAAGCAGATTGACACCACCTTGACCAGTCAACCATCACAAGGATCCGCAGGACTAAGTATTTTTGAAAAATACAATCTAATTAAGAAAAAGAATGAGATGCTGACCAGCAACACCTATGCCCAATTCTGGAAACAAACATCAACAACACAACATAGACTGCTCTTCGCCTTTGATATTGAAAAGGGAAGAATGCATATGGCCTTCTTGCAGGCACATGTGCCTCAACCAAAGGAAATTTCTGATTACAAAAGGTCAACTTTCGAGTTTGATGCTGCAGAGGTACATCCAACTGACCAGATGGACTTGCAAAGAAAAACCAGAGAAATAATTTTCTCAACATTGGCAAACACTTCCACAACTACTGCAAAGTTGCAGGTTTCTCTGAACAATGTTCAAACTCAACTAAAGTTGGAGAAAGTGTCATATTTTGAAAAGGACAACATGATCAAATCTTTAGAAGTGTTAGTACTTAAAATTGGGTACGATCCCTCGAATGTCAAAGTAGATGAAGAACTGCTAAAGAAAATGAATGCTGACATAGAATCCTTGATGAAACAATTAAAATTTCCAGCTACTAAAGACTCACAAGCCAAAGAAATGGATGAGACTGAAGGCCAAAAGGAAGAAATACTAAAGTTAATCATGGAACAAAATGCACAGATTAAGGAAATGGATGTAGAGCTGGAAAGGTTAGTAAAGGAAAAGGAACATACATAGCCCATGGAATTCATTCCACTGAGCATAGTCCCCCTCATAGGAATCGGCACAACAACAACATCAACAACTACCACAACAGAACTTCCGCCAGCTACCCTACTGACAGTTCTAGAAACATCTGAAACTCTAGCCAAGTCAATGGAGGAGATGACCATACAAGGAGCAGAAATCAAAAGACTAAAACAAGAGATAGGGAACCTCTAGAAACTTAAATCTTCTTTCTAGGCTAGCTACAACACTGAGAGGCACACATCAGAAAAAATTAAGAAGGAACTACAACAGTTGCAGAAGAAAACAGTTTTGGGCAAAACACTAGCAGAAGCCAAGGAGAACATTTGGATGGATATCTCAAAATCCATGAAAAACATTTGGCCACTTGTCCAGATCATGTTTGAGAAGCATGAATTGGTGTTGAGGAGTAGGCAGGCCATTGATAGGATAAAGGGAGAGCTGGGAGAAATGCCCACAGAGGCAAATGAAATCATCAGGTTTCTGAATTCGAAGACTAAGGAGGAGCTGGAAAGTCTAGAAATCGAGGATAGGACAAAGACTATCGTTGAGGTTAAGAAATTTTTGACCAAGAGAGGACTAATGTTACAATTGGAGGAGAGAGCCCATAACATGGATATCGAAGTTCAAAGATTCTTCAACAAGATTGATGCTTTGCAAAAGAAAGGTCTTCCCAGTTTACTGGTTTTAAATGACAAGCTGATAAATTTGTCCGACTACAAGCCAAAGATTGCCATGGTGGCAAAGGATACCTCTAAGTTTTCAGGAATACAGGGTAGCATAATAGGCAAGGCATTTTTAGAGACTCTGTAGTTGGACCTTAGTATCCATAATGAAATCAAGTATATTTTCATCACCAAGCTAACTTTCACCAAATATACAGAGATGAATGAAGTCTATAGAAGGTTACTAAAAGTGACCATTCCTAGTCAAAAGAGATGGGAGGATCTGTGCACTCTGATTAAGTAAGAGATGAGGTGTACAATCCAAGTCATCATGCAGAGCAATCAAAGTCAAGTTGATGACTCGTCAACAACCTTCCCCAAAATCATCATGGAGAATCCGACAGATCATTAACAGTTCCTATATTTTTGTATTTTGTTATCTAGTTAGTTAGATTTAGACTCCACCACGTCTTGATCATTAATGAAAGGATTGTTTGTAATCTTTCTTATAAATACTTCAAACTTCGAAGTACTGAGGGTTGATATTTACGCCCAAGAAAGCTATAAGCACTGTAATTTTTTTCAAGAGGTCTATCAATAATAAAAAGGGACGATTCACATGATTCTTGCGTGTTAACTGTTGGTGATGTTTACTCCTCTACGTTGAATGTTTTATCTTTCTTCGTTATCGTTTTTTTTTTCTACATCTGATCATTTAAAAAAAGTTAAAGTTGCAGAATTTATCTTCGTATGCTCTGTTTCTAGCTTGTAAATATCTAAATGTTTATCATCTGATATTGTGATAAATAAATTCTTGAATGATTCATTATTATAGTTCATTATCTCACATATTTTTGCTATCCATCACTCTAATTTATAAAGGATCCAACATTGGCATTATCCTGCCCTGCGAAGAAACCTTATAAAATATGTCTCAGATATCAAGCCTTAACATAGACCCCATAGCCCAATGGATGTGTAAGAAATATTTCAGCCATTTAATAAAACAAAACAACACAGTCCTATTTATTTAAATAGCCTTATATTTGAAACCTGAACCATATCTAAATCTTACAGAGAGATCCCTCTCTGAAACTAAAAGGGCTAGATCCTAGTTTCGAAGTGGTTGGATAAAGTTACCTTTGATAAATTTATACTACCTCTCGACAACCTATGTGAATTTATAGAGCAATAACATAATGGCGACCATACTGGGGAATTGAACAAACTTTCCATCCCACGATTTCTTTTTCCTAGATAAAGAAAAATTATTTTTGAACGAATCATAAAGTGTAAACTTATAAAGAGATAATGTTCAAAGGTTGTTAAATTTTGTATATATTAGTTTAAAGATTTCTTAAAAATCAAAAAATTTGGTCCTAAAATTTTTTACACTAGGTTTCACCCCGATCTAGAACCCGCGACAACAGTAGACGATCCAGAGAAGTTACTCAGAAAGAAAAATATCGTAGAAGGTTTCAGGAGTCACAGTCCTCTTCATAGGTCCAATTCTCTCCCAGAGAAGCTGGTTTCCATCCAGGATCTCGAGTTTGACATATCCTTTGAACAAAGCCTTTTTAGAACCAAATCCAACAGCTTTGTAAGTGAGACAATCCTAGATCAAACCATCCTGCAACCTAGAACCCCTGCGATACTTTCTCCCAGAACAGAATTTGATCAATGCTTCCTCTAAGAATTCAACAAGTTAGAAGATCTAGTAGCAAATCTTGATCAAGCGTTGTACCAAGCTCATTTTCAACAGTCTGTAGAACTTTTTTCCTGACTATTGCAACTGCCTACATCAAGCATCAAATAATTCACTCTACATCCCCCAAGCCTACCTCTTCTGCTTCGTCCGTGACTTCCCCTCCAATCACACAAGTTGTTGTTCAACCTCCTCCACCAATAATGGCAGTAAGATATACTCCATTAGTGTTGGCCACTCCTTTACATGCCATGCCTCAAGACTATCAAACCAGACTTCCTCAGTTTGATGGTACTGGTCCTATGAATGCACATCAACATGTTGATAATATGAATGCTTATTTTGATTTGTAGGAAGTTGATGAGGTAGACATCCATATGAGAATTTTTGCACAGAGTTTGACAGGAGAAGTAAAAAATGGTTCAGAGCTACGCCCTGCTACCATAGTTGACATTGCTACTTTCCAACGAAGTTTCCTTGACAGATGGGAGGTAAAGAAAAATCCTCTCTAGATTTTATTAGAATATGAGAATATCAAACGTAATCAAGGGGAAACAGTGTAGGATTATTGCATCCATTTTAACAATCTTTATAACGCAATTCTAGATGATATTAAACCCCCACAAGGTTTGGATTTAATCAAGTTCCCTGATGGATTTGATGCTGATATGTCATATCAACTAAGGGAAAGGAATTCTGTCACTCTAGAAGACATGCAGAAAAGTGCAGTGAGCGTAGAAGCGAATCTAGTAGCTTGAAGAGTCAGGCAAAGAACAAAGAGAAGGGTTGCAATCAAAGAAGAGCCTTCCACGTCTTCCTTGGATTCCAAATTAGATTCCATAGTCAGAAGTATGGAAAGAATGATGGAAAGACTAACCATCACTGACATGAATCCACCCAAGGAAAATCAGCCAGCTCCTCAGATCAGAAATCCAAACTTCAGAAGGAACCCTCCCCATATCAGATAGAGGGATTAGAGAGATCCGAGAGATCAAAGAGAGCAAAGGGGGCCTGATCAGCAGATTAGACCACCCCTTTAGGATAACTACGCTGATGTTGGGGAGGAGGTAATCGATGAGTTGTATGACACTCACATAAAACTCATTGGCGTCCAGGATGATGACTCTATTTTTCTTACTCAGGAAGAACATGAGATTTTTCTCCTCTCACAAACAAAGGTGAATGAGGAGGAAGATGAAACAGAACAGTAGGCCTTTGAGAATGCCATAATGGAGGTGCACAAAAAGTATAACTTAAGAAGAAAGAAGACTAATGACAATCCTACAAAGAAGGCTACTAAAGCGAAGAAGATGTTTGAGGCCAAGAAAACCTCAGATACCTCTCTCAAGAAAGTCCATGAGAAGAATAATGTTGAATATTTTGCAAAGAAAAACCCTGAAATCTCGCAAAGATCAAATCAAACCGATGTCGCATCTACTAGTCAGCCAAATACTTCTTCCCAAAGAAATAACAGAAAAAATAGAAGTGCAGAGCCAAAACAAGATTTCCACCACCTTCAGTCTAGAAGGGGAACTAGCCAAATTGAAAATTCCTATTCCTTTGTCTGAATTGATGAACAAAAATGCTTATAGGTCGCAGGTGATTAAAGCATTAGGCATCGAACCATAGATAGGTACAAATGCATTGAATATTGAATCAGGTACGCACTCAAACGCTGTAAATCTTACTGATGATCAACCTGAGTTGTTGTTCGGTCCCGAATTAGATGGACAAACTGATAACGGTGTTGTTCCCCCATTCTATATTAGTCTGAATATCCATGAAAAAATCTTACACAATGCTATGCTCAATTCCGATGCCTCTCACAACCTGATGCCCAAAGATGTGATGGAGAAGTTGGGGCTTGATGTCACTCGACCCTAAAAGGATTTTCATTCTTTTGACTACAACAAGCTCAAATGTATAGGGATAATTAAATATTTATGAATCACCCTAGCTCAAATGCAAACAAAAAGTATGGTGATGGATATCGTGGTTGCAGACATTCCCCCGAAATACGATATGTTTCTATATAGATCTTGAGGAGCTAAGCTAAAAGGCACCTTGCAACTATACATGTCTTATGCCAGCATCCTGATATTTGGACAACATAGAATATTGTACACAGAGACTCTGATGAAGTATATGGTCAACAGTCAGGAAAAACCACATAACTACCCATTATACTCTACACATTCTGACCTGGATTCATTCATATTGTACAACGATGGTGATCTGGATAATCAAATTTCTCAGTTGGAAGATGATGCACCTGACATTACAAAAGATAAAGAAATCACTGAGGTAAAGAACGCTGTAACAGTAGAAAGTGATGAACTACCAACATATTTCTGGAGTATGGATTTTGATGGAGCTGTGAGCAAAGAGGGAGATGGAGCTGGAGTCTGGTTGCACAATCACAAATCAAGGTATTCATAGAGCCACTCTTACAAACTGAATTTTCAGTGCACTAACAACATAGTTGAGTATGAAGCTTTGATGCTCGGCCTGAAACTACTGAAGAAGGTTGGTGCCAAACAAATTATGGTAAGAGGTGACTCCAAACTAATTATTAAACAGATTAAAGGCAAGTATGCGGCTAAACATCCTAGACTTAGGGCTTATAGGAATGTTGTTTTGGATGCTCTTCAATGTTTCATAGAAATTGACTTGCAGGTAATGCCCAAGGGATAGAACATACTAGCAGATGGATTGGCTACCTCAATAGCTACATGAAAAATACCTTTTCGTCCCACTCGCCAATACACAGTAGAGGTGAATTGTAGGCCAACTATCCCAGACAACATCAGATACTGGTATGTATTTGGAAATGATGATCAAATTGAAGACTTCCTACAGTGTAAGAATGATTTCAGATGTACAAATATAGACTTAGAGAATGATGATGATAATGTAAATAAATCTGTTTTTGAAAATGGTAGTGTGAATAAAGTAGATTCAGAGGAATTGAATGAAAATGAAGTAGATTCTGGTATTTTACATTTGAAAAACAATGTGTTACCTAAAGGTTTAGTTCCGCTAGAATACTTGTTTGATTTTAATGATGTAGTGAAAAAAACCAAAAATTGAAGATAGTGGTAAAGATGTCAAAGAGTGTAACATCGGAACAGAGGAAAAACCCAAGATGGTAAAACTTTCCAAATCTCTACCCCCTGATAAAAAACGCAAATACATTGAACTGTTTAAGGAATATGTAGATGTGTTTTCTTGGGGTTATGAGGACTTAAAATCTTATGACACAAGTATCATACAACATCGGATCCCAATAAAAGAAGAACACAAAGCTTTCAAGCATAAACTTATGAGAATCAATCTCAAGTTTCTTCCCCTGATAGAAAAGGAAATTAAAAAAACGTATGATGCCAAAATTATAGTCCCCTTGAGATTTTCCAAAAGGGTTTCTAATCTGGTTCCTACTAGGAAGAAGACTGGAGAAATCAGGCTTTGCATTGACTTTAGAAACCTAAACAAGGTTTCCCTCAAAGACAATTACCCTTTGCCTAAAATGGACCACATATTACAAAAGGTATTTGGGGCCACTAGGATCTTGTTACTGGATAGTTTCTCGGGTTAAAACCAAGTCCTTGTCCACCCAGATGACCAAGAGAAAACAACCTTCACCACACCCTTGAGAACTTTCATGTACGTGAAAATGCCCTTTAGTTTGATGAATGCTGGTGCCACTTTCCAAAGAGCAATGGATATTGCTTTTGTGGACGAGCTAGGAAGATTTATAGTCATATATCTGGATGACTTAACTGTCTACTCCAAATTGGATGAGGAACATTTACAACATCTCAGACAAGTGTTTGAGAAGTGCAGAAAGTTCAGGATTTCATTGAATCCCCAAAAGACCCTTTTCAGTTTAGAGGAAGGCAAGTTGTTGGGGCACATAATATCTAAAGATGGAATTAAAATAGACCCCAGCAGAATAGAAGCTATCCAGAAAGTGGAACACCCTAGGAACATCAAATATTTACAATCATTCATTGGGAAAATAATTTTCCTAAGAAGATTCATACCCAACTTGGTCAAACTTCTTAGGAACATCACAAATTTGTTGAAAAAAGACACCAAAATAAGATGGAACATCGAGTCCAAACAATCATTTGAGCAGGTGAAACATGTACTCACCCAAGCCCTGATTTTGATTAGTCCAGATTACACCAAAGATTCATTGGGTGATTATCACTGCAGGTGGTAAAATAAATCAAATTAACACCTACATTCAACTCAACATTTTCATTAGAGGTGGTCAGAATGAGATGGTTTGTGCCTTCGAAGGGCACCACACTGGAGTGTCCCTACCCTTTCCACAAATTTTTGATGGGTTTCAGACCCATCTCGTGGACACCTCCATTCATATCACAAATCATTTCATTGGGGTGTCATTTTATCTCCGAGTCATTGGGGAGAGATGGTTCAAAAAGGGAAAATTTCCACCATAGATCTGCAACAAATTCCTGGTGTCTGAACACCAAAACCTTGACTGGAGTCAAGGTATTTTGATCATGTGGATTAAAGATGAATGGTGGGGCATCCTCACCGTAATACAAAAGTATATTACATGTGAACCTTGTTTCTCCATTGTGCATTGTTATCACCTTTGTTTTCTTATGCAATTAAGTAAGGATAAAGAATTAAACCTCCCTTTTTATTTTCTCAAACGTTTAACAAAAATGCCCAGAAGGGTCCAGAGCCACCTCGAATCTTCTCAAAATTTTTTATATCACCAGGGTTTGATAAATACATTGGTACTCTTTTCTTTGGATGAAATAGAGATGCCCTTGAACTAGTTTTTACAATCTCTAGTGTTACAAGAAGAGAAACAACAAGTTGATCGAAAGTATGAAGAGAAAAGGGATGAGGATAACCTAGAAATGAGGATTTCCCCTGAACCTGGGTTCTCCTCCAAGGCTACCTAGCAAACTATAAAAAAGAAAGTTGCACCTAGAAAATGGGGTACCCGATCTAAAAAGGGAAAATCAACTATTCCAACAAAGGAAGAAACCCCACAAAGGAAGCTAAGATCATATACAACAAAGCAAATAGAGAAAGAGGGAAACAAGGTTTGTACCAGACAACAAGAAGAATTGGTCACCCCACCAGGTCCATTATCACCTAAGAATTATGAAGCTGAGCTTGTGATCACCACCATGTAGCAAGGAAAAACTCCCAAGACAAAAACAAGGAGGAAAAAGAAAACTAAACAACACTGTCCTCATATTGTTGTTGCATGATTTGTGCCTATAGAAACCTTGATGAAGGAATCCCATGAATCCAAACAAAGTAGAAAAAGGAAAGGGAACCAGAACCCTGAAATGCCTAGTAAACTTAATAGAATCTTTGCGTGACAAACAAAAAACAACCACAAGAGTTCATGGCACAACAGTAAGGCACAACGGAAAATTTCGACGCAGTGGGGAAAATCGGCATGGTGGCAAACAACAACGAGAGAATTGTCATGGTATGGAATTGCGACGGAAAATTCCAACACAATGGAATAACTGGGCGCAGTAGAAAAGTATTGGGAGACTTTTCGTGAGATAAGAAATTTTGGTGTAGTGAGAAGGTTAGCACGACAGGAGGAAATTCCAAAGGAAAAGGATGACTGTGAGAAGAAATAATTCATCCAAAATGCTAATCTGCAGTGACCTCCAAAGACTTTAAGCAGTGACTGAAAACAATGGAGGAGACGCGGTGGAATCAAATCGACAGACTTACAATAAGACCAATGGAAATCAACTTTTACACAACGAAGGGCTCTAGATCTTGTAGAGAAAACTATCGACAACACACAAATTATACAAGTAAAGGAAAGGCATGTAGGGTGACTAGTATTTAGACTTGAACAGATAAGGAGCAAAATAATGGAAGAGAATGATAAATCCATGGTGACGAGAATTTTGAAAGCAGGTTGAATATTTACGCAACAAACACGTGCGATGGTTACACTTTGAAGTGTGCAAAGTACAAATGATAGGAGAGGAAAGGTATAAATGATAGGAGTGTCGTGATTTTTCACCTTTCTGACTTCATGATTAGGTGATGATGTTCATCATATATTTCAACATGACATTTATCCCAACCACTTGCCTCGATTTTTGGCACGTAAATTCCCCCTTTTTGACATGACTCGATATTTAGGGAAAGGGACCTTTACAAATCGCACATGACTAATCATTACGCCCTTTCTTGACTCTAAGGTCCAGACCTGCTACTTTCTTATTTCAAACCATTCTTTATTCAATCACTGACGTTACACGCTTTGACACACGAACTATGACTCAACTAGGATTAACTCTAACTACAACAATCACAATGCTAACATACAACAAACTAAGAGATAAACCCTGCAGTAATCCTTTCTAACCAAAAATCCAGTGCACACATGAATTTATTGTTAACATTTTCTAGTCTCACAATATTGTTAGTATTACACTCTACTGGCATCATCTAATTAGTCGGATGGGTATCCTTCAACCTCAATATCCACTAATGTAATAATTTTGGAAAATAACAGATATATGCTTCATGCAGATCAGTAAACACATACCTCTGCAGGTAATGGTGCGATGTGTAGGTGGAACTCTTATTATCTTTCAGCAATAACTCCATCTTCTTTGTCTCCAACCATCTTTCAATCTCTTGTTTCATAGGATTCCATGGCCTCAACATCCCTTTCTCCCAATATATATTCTTCACAAAACCACTTCAATGTTGTCCTTTTGATTTCTAGTCGACAACGGAACCATTTGTTGGATGTATGGGTTGAAACAGGTCCTACCTTAGTTATTCAACAAAACTCTTTTCACTTTCAAATCTTCTAGTAAACCAAAAGGATACACCACACATAGAGTACAAAACACAGTGTCACCTGAGATGGTTTATGGGTGACTGTAGGATGCAGGTGTGTGTAGTAATGGAAGGGATTGGGGTTGTTCTTCTTACTACTATTCTATTTTAACATGCATTCTATCATACCATTCATCATATCTATTATTTAATTCATTTATAATATTCATTATGCATACATATTTTAGTGTGCATTGTAATTAAAACCATTCATTCATCTAACCATTTAACCATAATTGCAGAAATAACAAAATCATGCAGACAAATTGCAACATAGGGTTTCATCGTGGTTCACGCCCCCCTAGGGATACATCCACAGAGATCTTATTCTTATTTCTTATTCTTCATCAAAATAACATTTCTTGCATTACATCATGGGATATGTGAATAGTAGTGAGGCATACCAATGTCGCACCAAGATCCACAACTTTTGACCTCACCCTCAGTTACATCAAGTCCATCCGAGCTCCGCAACTCTCAACAATACAAAGAATCAAAACTCAAAAAAGAATCTCCAAAATAGACTCGTCACACACAATCTCTAAGGTATCTCATGCCAAGATACCAAGATATGATAATACTACTTCAGTCTACCTCATACATCTTATTTATACTACAAAATGGGTTAAAACCCTTAGATTATGACTCCAAAATCCTAACCCTAACATGGCTAGGTTTGTCCACATATGCATCGTATTTCCGCAATTCTTGCTGCACATTGCTTCCTTTTCCCTTTGTTGCATTGGTCTTCCTTATTTTCAGCCATGCGTTGTTCCCTTTGGTCCATGCTTCCTTGATTACTGTGCTTACTCCCAGAATGTCCTGCTCCAATAGAATGCTTTCACCTCACTTTCCAAGTATCATTCATCATTCCTGCTTGGATAATGACAACCTGACTCATCACAACCATAATGAAGACTGAAACAAAACTACTAATCAAGTTAACCATTCCCTTAAATTCACAAACTCTGCCATTCATTGTTGGAGTAGCCAACCATATTCCATTGATTAGTAATAAAATGATAAAAAAAATGAATATACAGATGTGAAAGAGAATGAAGCATCAACATATCTTCCCTTCTTAACATGAACATCATCAACCAAAGGACATGTTCTACTTTCAACCATAGGAAACAAATATGGATCCTAGATATTAGCATTAGCTAGGATGTGCCTTGTTGATCTAAAAATACCAAACGAGTTCTGAAAACAACTTGATGAAACTTTGATATTAATCAACCCAAAAATCCTTAGATGTCAATACACATATGCATCCGACCAGATTCGAGAATTTAAAGGACCAACTTGACCTATTTGCAACATGTCATGTGAATGTCTTATCGATAAACTCAAAATGCCTATAAATTAGCTCATATTAGAAAAACAAACTTGCTTTGAGTTCTTGGAAAAAATCCCGCAAGAATTATCTTTACAAGCTTTCACAAAGATATAATTAATACATAAATGAAAACCCACTTGAATGAAATAATCAAGAACTGGGAATTTCTATGCATCAAGCTTCTACTTCAAACTTGTACAAAAGAGCTTTGTTCATATTCAAAGCTCTATACAAAAGAATTTGCCAATATTACAAAAGTTCTCTTTATAATCACATAAATGAAAAATAACCCCCTTGCATAAACATGGGTTATTTTCTATATAGTAAGCCACTAATTTCTAACTCATACAAACATGCTTTTCATGAAGCTCTATATAAAAAAAATAATACAAATACTTTGGCATGAAAACTTATGATGTATTTTTCTCCTTAACTTATACAAATGAGCTTTCACAAACATAAGATTTGAATAAAATAGATTAATTCAAGTCTTTTAACACCAATACTTCATGTGTCCTTCTATTAACTTATACAAATGAACTTGTATATTCATAAGCTCTATATAAAAGAGAAATAACACAAGTTTTTTTACATGAAGACATGTTGTCCTGTAGTGGTGAGGGTGCTCCTTTATATAGGGAAAGGTTGGGGGATCGAATCCCAACCAACTCCCTTTATTCTTGGATTTTGTTAGAAAATTATTAACTAATACACAACAAAAACCCATTTGTTATAAGTCCCGTGGAAAACTTGGGATAGCGCATATGTTTGATAAGTGGTTTTTATATTGTTATAACAATAATATAACATATATATATATATATATNTTTGGCATGAAAACTTATGATGTATTTTTCTCCTTAACTTATACAAATGAGCTTTCACAAACATAAGATTTGAATAAAATAGATTAATTCAAGTCTTTTAACACCAATACTTCATGTGTCCTTCTATTAACTTATACAAATGAGCTTGTATATTCATAAGCTCTATATAAAAGAGAAATAACACAAGTTTTTTTACATGAAGACATGTTGTCCTGTAGTGGTGAGGGTGCTCCTTTATATAGGGAAAGGTTNCGTTTTCCCACTGAATATAACAATACTCAACAATATAATAAATATTTTCTATATGTAGGTTAAGGTGCACGTGATGGTGCATTGGTAAGTTTTTTTCTTGTCGCGCGAGAGATTTGGGTTTGATTCCCTTCGGTTCTAACAATAATTTTAAACAACTCCATCCATAATTGGCCAATGGGAGGCTACCACACAGAATCCTCTCATTAGTTAAACCTTTCCACATGTTAAACAATGATTAATTCCACTTGTTATCTTACTGTTGGACAATTTCATATGGTACCTTGCATAGTGAGTTGCCAACTCGATGCCACATGTTTTTGTAGGTCGTGCCACTTGTCAAGATCCAATTGGTCCACTTGTCAACCTGTAATTGGATCACGTTACCTTGTCATGTTCTTCCAAGTGTGCCTATAGTTCGTGCCACGTGTCACCCTTGCAGTGGTGACACATGTAACCTTTGACTTTGACTTTTTCCTATCATTGACCAAACTTTGACCAACCATATCTTTGTCATACAATCTCTTTTTGAGGCACCGTTTGCACCATTGGAAAAATCACGACAAGATATGAACATTGATGTTGTTTTCTCGGTCATTTGAGACGGTAAATTTTTGACCTTTTTAGATATCCTAGGACCTCTATGAGCATTCCAAATCCTCCTGGACCTTTGTGAATGTTCCTTCGATCTTCCTGGATCAAACCTCCCCACAGAAATACTTTTGGTCCTCCAAAAGTATGTATTATTCAGAAATAAAGTGAGAATGGTTATTTCCTCACTTGTCCAATATCATTCATCCTTCCTTCTTGGATAATGAGCGCCTGAATCATCACAACCATAATGAATATTGAAACAATACTGATAATCAAGTTAACCATTCCATTAAATTCAGAAACTCATCCATCCATTGTTGCAGTAGTTAAACATACTCCGCTAACTAGTAATACACTGAACAACAAAACAAAATATACATATGTGAAAGAGAATGAACCATCAACATATTTGTCCTTTTTAGAAGGGACAACACCAACCAAAGGACATGTTCTAGTTTCAACCGTAGGCTATAAATATGAATCCTGGATACTAGCATTAACTAGTATGTTCCCTATAGTAACAATTGTCGAATTCATATTTATCGGATGAGCTCTCACAATGAACTCAATGTCATTCTTGAAGAGATGATACTTTTTTTGTTCCATGTAGAAAATTTCCTTCCTTTCATACAAGTATGGACTTCCCAAAACCATCATGTAGTTGTCAAGTGGTTAACCACGTCTAAATCTACCTCATAAATGAAACTGAATGTGATCGTGAACCATAACTTGTATTGCTTAGTTACTTGTACCTGAGCATTATCACAAATCCATCCCAAAGGATATGGTCTCGAATGAATCCTAGTTTCCAATCCCCACTTCTAAACAACTTACTCTAAAATAAGATTCACTTGTGATCCATTATCAACAAGTGTATCAATATTTGTGTGCTTTGAGACAACTCATAAATGAAACAGTTCCTTTTTTTTCCTTCCATCGGGGATTACATTAGATTTTGCAGAAGGAAACATGTGAACCAACGATAGAATATGTAACTTTGATTCCCATCATTGTAATTGTAGTTTCATCCTCATAATTTGAAGTCAAGTTTCACCTTGCATTGTAGATTTGTGGTCTTCCCGTTTTACCCTTCCTAGGCTAGCTCCACTGTGGCTTTGGATGGCTGGATCTGACTTACAGCAGTATTTTTTCATCATGTCCTTTCTTCTTGCGGTGAGAACATTTAGGATTTTTATTTTCATCCTTCTTCACTATAGTTGCCTTCTTTCTCATCCTCTTTTCCTTCAACTGTTTCTCGAATTCATGTGGCTCTCCTGACTCATCTTCATCAACATTTTTTCCTTTGTTGGCTTCAATGTAAGGTAGCTTGTACTTACACTTCATCAATAATAATAGGATTAAAAATTAATATAGTATGGAGAAGATATGAATGCATACCACCAAATATATACTTTAGAGTTTTAGGAGAGCGTAAGGAATTCCCAAATGCAAGAGCCTCCCTCTTAATTCCTATGTATAAGATTGAATGTTTTTCCATTTTCCTTGCCTTAGATTTTTCCAAGCAATCATTGATGTTTCCATATAAAGGCGATGGATAAAATTGCTTCTTTGTCTGTGATAGATTCAGTCTAGGAAGAAATAATTTTACCATGTTGAATAAGATCAAATTATGCCTTACTCTCCCACCATATTAAAATTGAGTTTCTTAGGCGAAGAGTAGCCAATTGAATCTTTGAAGTGTCCTTTGAGATTTTTTGTACCCTGCAATACACTTCAATCTATTTGAACAAATTATTCAACTTCTCTACATTCAACTCTCCATCATAAGTAGGAAAATCAAACTTTACATCTAAGCCTTAACAAAGGGAAAATCCTTGGGAATGAGAGAGACTTTTTAGAAATATTTTCCTCTTAGAAAGTAGTGATTATGATGATGATGGCGAAGAAGGCTATGATGGTCCACCACCTTCACCTCCTCCTTCCTCTTTTATTGAAAATTCTCCTTCTCTAGTCTTTTGAACTCTTCATTGCAAATTTTGTATTATTTACTTCATCGATTGGAGTGTATCCATAATTTCCTCAGGGATCATGGGAATATCTTCTCCTTCCTTTCCTTCAAAATCCATCTTATGTTTATGAAGTCTCCTTTCAATCTATGGCTTATAGCACCAAGCTCTCCTTTGCAGAGAGGCTTGAATAAAGCTCCTATAAGCATTCACTTGAAAAGTTTTGACAAAACCATGCTCTGATACCACATTGAAGAATACCAAATGAGTTCTGAAAAATGATTTGATCAAACTCACGATGTGAATTCATCAGAAAAATCCTTATGTCTTCGATACATACACATGAATATATTAAAGGAGTTTAAGCGTGAATTTGACCTGTTGCAACATGTCATTATGAATGTCTTATCCATAAATTCAAAATGCCTATAAATTAACTCATATTACCAAAAAGAACTTGTTTTGAGTTCATGGCAAAAATCCTGCAAGACTTATCTTTACAAGATTTCACAAAGATATAAATAATACATAAAGCGAAAACCCACTTGAATGGGAATAATCAAGAACCGGGAATTTCTATGCATCAAGCTTATGCTTCAAACTTGTACAAACGAGATTTGTTCATATTCAAAACCATCAAGCTTCCGCTTCAAACTTGTACAAACGAGATTTGTTCATATTCAAAACTATATACAAAAGAATTTTCCAATATTACAAAAGTTCTCTTTATAATTACATAAAGAAAAATAACCTCCTTGCATAAACGTGGGTTCTTTTCTATGTAGTAAGCCAATAATTTCTAACTCATACAAACTTGTTTTTCATGAAGCTTTGTATAAAAGAAATCATACAAATATGTTGGCCTGAAAACTTATGATGTCTTCTTCTCCTTAAATTATACAAACGAGCTTTCACAAACATAACCTCTGTGTAAAACAAATTAATACAAGTCTTTTAACACCAAGACTTCATGTGTCCTTCTCTAAACTTATACAAATGAGCTTGTGCATTCATAAGCTTTGTATAAAAGAGAAATAGCACAAGTTTCTTTACATGTAGACTTGTTGTCCTCTAGTGGTGAGGGTGCTATTTTATATAGGGAAAGGTTGGCTGATCAAATCCGAACCAACTCCCTTTATTCTTGGCTTTTGTTACAACAATATTAACAAATATATAACAAAAACCCATTTGTTATAAGTCACGTGGAAAACTTTGGATAGCACACATTTTTTATAAGTGGTTGTTATATTGTTATAACAACAATATAACATATATTTATATGTTTTCTAGCCCCCGCACGAATCTAGGGCTTGGTCCCCACGCATGCAATAGAACCATGGGTCAAGGGCTTAGACCTTGAGCCTTTTTCCCAACAAATATAAAAATATTCAATAATATAATAAATATTTTATGTATGTATGTTAAGTTGTATGTGATGGCACATTGGTAAGTTTATTGCTTGTTGCGCAAGAGATTCGGGTTCAATTCCCTTCAGTTCCAACAATAATTTTAAACAAATCCATCTATAATTTGCACATGGAAACCTCTCATTTCTTAAACCTTACAGCATGTTAAACAATTATTAATGCCACTTTTCATCTTATTTTTGGACCACTTCATCTGGTTCCCTACACATTCAACTATCATCTCGATGCCACGTGTCTTTGTAGGTAATCCCACTTGTCAACATGCAATTGGACCACTTGTCAACATGCAATTGGACCACTTGTCAACATGTAGTTGGATCGAATTACCTTATCATATTCTACCATGTGTGCATATAATTTTTTCCACATGTCACTCTTGCAGTGGTGACACATGTCACCTTTAACTTTGACTTTTCCTAACTTTGACCAAACTTTGACCATCCATATATTTTGCATACGAGCTCCATTTGAGGTGTCATTTGCACCATTGGAAAGTTGGAAACGAACTCTGCACATTGATGTTGTTTTCTGCTTCATTTGAGAAATTTGAATTTTGACCTTTTTGGATCCCCTAGGACCTCTATGAGCATTATGGATCCTCCCAGACCTCTGTGAACGTTCCGTAGATCTTCCTGGATCACCTCTAGTGACAACTGTCAAATTCGTCTTCATCTAATTAGCTCTAACAATGAACTAAATCCCATCCTTGAAGAGATTATACTTATTCTATTCCCTGTGGAAAATGGCCTTCATGTCGTATACGTATGGACTTAACAAAACCATCCTACAAATGTCGAGTGGAACCACATCTAACTCTACCTCATCAATGAAACTGGATGTGATCGTGAACCATAACTTGCACTGTTTAATTACATGTACCTAAGCATTATCACAAATCCAACCCAAAGGATATGGTCTCAGATGATGCCTAGCTTCCAATCCCAACCTCTGAACAAATTTTTGTGAAAGAAGATTCACTTGTGATCCACTATCAACAAGTGTATAAATCTTAGTGTTCTTTTATAAAACTCATAAATGAAATAATTATTTTCTTTTACCTCCGTTTCAAAAGAAGTACGCAAACTGAAAATTGAAACAATAGATTTAATTTTGATGCCCATAGTTGTAACCTTGGTTTCATCCTCAAAATCTGACCCAACATCCTGCACTATGGTCATGGCCTTCTTATTACCCTTTGTATTTTGACCCCACTCTGGTTTCAATTATGGATGCAACTTCAAACACTTTCCCTCCTCATGTCCTTTCTTCTTCCAATGAGAACATGTAGGCTTCTCTTCTTTTTTCTTCTTCACTGCACTTATCTTCTTTAAGTTATGTGTTTTGGGATACTGAGTGTAGAGCGTAGATAGCCAAGAGGGCCAGATATCCCTATGGACTCATAGCTCCATCTCAATGGTGGCCTGATGTTGAGAGAAAATGAATAGTATCACTTATGGCTAGGATATTCATCCTTCATACACAACCAGTCGATTAATTATCTACAAATAAGTTCTCTATTATGTTATTATGTTTATTCCACTGTGAAAATGGTTCATATGAATGTTCTGTGTTTTCTGTTTTCTTGAAAAGTAGAATTCATAGGTTTATACTATGTTGTAGATGCATTTTTAACTATGGTATCATTCAAATGGTTAAATATGTGTGTGATCTATAGATTGTAAGCTACAAGAAATTATTAAGTAGAAAATATTCATTTTTAATGAGTATTCCACATTTAACCCTCAAAATCATAATCCTTGTTGTCGGAACAAAATAGAAAAGAAACAGAGGGGAACTTTTGTAGTTCAACCCTCCCTCCTGCATCTACGTTGTGAAATTTATGCATAATTCTCCCTGTTAACAATTTGGGTGTTATTTAATTGTAGTATTCTTTAGGCCAGAGTACAACTATGTTGGAGTAAAAAAATAAATTATAGTGGTCCCACTGACACTCTTATTTGGGACCTATCCCACTAGATTCATGTCTTTTCCCTACTTGCAATGGTACTTGTCATTTATAATATATTTTTCTGTGGACCCACCCATGCTTCTTGGCACCCTTACTTGGGACCTATCCCACTGCATTCCTATATTTTCCCTAATTATCATGGTATCCCTCACATGTAAACCTTTTTTTTTGTGGACCCACCTTCCCACCTTTTATTTTTTCATAAATGGCTCTCACCCGCAACCAAGAAATCATTTCCTTGATCACCAAAAAAAACCAAAACAAGAGTGACATACAGAAAACCAATCCCACCATTGGTTCCCTCAATTCCAAAATGGAGAACCTCAATGGCCGCTTTGACACCCTCAAATCAAAACTCAACCAATGGATGATCCAATCCTCGAATCCTACCTCCTTTGAACAACCTTCCTACCATGAAGATGTCGACTCCTCCCATTCCTAGGATTTTCACCTTCATCATGACCCACCTTTTTCCCAAATTGAGGTGAACAAATTTGATGGCTTCGATCCCACGGGCAGGGTCACTCAAATGGAAAATCATTTCTCCTTTCTCAACATTACTGATGAATTGGCCAAACTTCATTATGGTGTCCTTTATCTAGATCCTGAATGTTGGAAATGGTGGAAATTCCAGAAAAATTCATGCAAAGGTTATGTTTCTTGGACACAATTTGTTGTATATCCTTATGAATGCTTTGAAAATGACACACACCATTTGGATGGTTTGACCAAATTGAAACAATATGGCACAATGGGAGACTATATCGCTACATTTGAGCACTTGGAGTTTATAAGGGATGGCATGTTTGATGTCTTCTTTATGGAATGATTTATTAGTGGCCTGAAGGATGAAACCCGATCCCAAGCCTAACGACTTGCACTCATAATTGGATGGAAGCTGCTCAATGTGCCATGGAAGAACAATAAGAAGTCTCTTCCCAAACCCAAAAATCCTCCTTTATTCCACACACCTAGACATACCAATCTTGCTCCTCCTGCCACTCATCTCAAGATACATAAATTAACCCAGGAAAAAATGGATGAACTCCAACTTAAGGTTATTTTCTATAATTGTGATGGAAAATATTTTATGGGGCACAAGTGTAAGGAAAATAAGATTTATATGGTCATTTCTGAGGATGTAGATGTCCCCCCTATTGAAGAGCTACCCCAATAATATGATACTACTCCAACCTCTAATCCACTAAAAATCAAACCGTTTATTTCATTGAACTCCCTCACTGATTTCTCCACTCCCCAAACCCTCAATTTAATTGGCTACATTAAGCATTGAAAAGTCATAATCATATTTGAAAGTGGTAGCACCCATAATTTCATTCATCACTGCATTTACCAAGAAACAAATTGTTGTATTTGTAGTCAACAATTTTTAATCATGATTGTCAATGGTGATTCTATGAAATGTGGGGGGTGTTGTCAAAATGTGCACCTACAAATTGGTCATTACCACATGAAATCTCATATGTTTTCTATCGACATGGGTGTTTGTGACATTGTTTTAGGTGTTGAATGGTTACACACAATAGGCCCCATCGCCATGTGTTTTAAGGACTTAACCATGCAATTCCAATAGGAGGGACAAATTTATAAGTTCCAATGCATCATGATAGGATCCCCAGAGATCATCAGTTTCCATAGAATGGAAAATCTACTTAAAATAGGTCATTCCATCATTATTTCCCAACTCCATTCCATTCACACTATTGATACCCCATACTCTACTATGCATCTTGACCTTCCCTCTTCTCTCCCAACACTAATCTATTTTTAACAATCCTCAAGGACTCCCCCCTTCCCGTGACACTCATCTCAAGATACATAAATTAACCCAGGAAAAAATGGATGAACTCCAACTTAAGGTTATTTTCTATAATTGTGATGGAAAATATTTTATGGGGCACAAATGTAAGGAAAACAAGATTTCTATGGTCATTTCTGAGGATGTATATGTCCCCCTTATTGAATAGCTATCCCAATAATATGATACTACTCCAACCTCTAATCCACTAAAAATCGAGCCGTTTATTTCATTGAACTCCCTCACTGGTTTCTCCACTCCCCAAACCCTCAGTTTAATTGGCTACATTAAGCATTGAAAAGTCGTCATCATATTTGAAAGTGGTAGCACCCATAATTTCATTCATCACTGCATTTACCAAGAAACGAATTTCTATATTTGTAGTCAACAATTTTTAAATCATGATTGTCAATGGTGATTCCATGAAATGTGGGGGGTGTTGTGAAAATACGCACTTACAAATTGGTCATTACCACCTAAAATCTCATATGTTTTATATCGACATGGGTGTTTGTGACATTGTGTTAGGTGTTGAATGGTTACACACAACCATGCATTTTAAGGACTTAACCATGCAATTCCAATAGGAGGGACAAATTTATAAGTTCCAATGCATCATGATAGGATCCCCAAAGATCATCAATTTCCATAGAATGGAAAATCTGCTCAAAATAGGTCATTCCATCATTATTTCCCAACTCCATTCCATTCACACTATTGATACCCCATACTCTATTGTGCATATTGAACTTCCCTCCTCTCTCCCAACACTTATCTATTTTTAACAATCCTCAAGGACTCCCCTCTTCCCGTGACACCCATAATCATTCCATTCCCCTAGTCCCTAACAGTTTTCCTCGCAATGTTCACCCTTATCATCATCCCTTTTCCCAGAAAAATGAAATTGGGAATTTTTATATGAATTTCCAATGGTAGGTGTTATTTGTCCTAGTACCAACCCTTATTATTCTCCTATATTCATGGTACTCAAGGAAGAAGGAACTTGGAACATGTGTCTTGGTTTTTGTGCCCTCAAAAAAATTACAATCAAATAAAAACTCCCCATTCTTGTCATTGATAACCTTTTTGATGAATTGAGTGGGGCTCAACAATTTACCAAACTTGATCTACGTTATAGCTACCACCAGATACATTTGAAAGAGGACTATATTCCCAAAAATTCCTTTCACAGTCATGAGGGTCACTAGGAGTTCTTGGTCATGCCCTTTGGCCTGTGTCATGCACCTTCCACATTTTAAAGTATCATGAATCATGTCTTCCATCATTTCCTCCATTATTTTATCTTAGTTTTCTTTGATGATATTCTTATCTATTGTTAAACTTGGAAATCACATCTCATCCATGTGGATCAAATTCTACATCGAATTTCTAAGCACAAAACGTTTCTCAAACAATATAAATGTTCTTTTGAAGCCTCTGAAGTTGAGTACATGGGTCATATTGTAAAAAAAATGGTTTACGTGTGGAACCTAAGAAAATTGAAGCTATGAAGGATTTGCCTCTCCCTAAAAATTTTAAATTCTTATGTGGTTTATTGGGTTTAATGGACTATTATTGAAAGTTTGTTCACAATTATGGTAAAATTATAGCTCCTCTCACTGCTCTCCTTAAAAATAGTGATTTTAGTTGGACTCCCACAATTGATCAATCCTTCCATTCCTTGAAAATGACTATGTGCACGACTCATGTCGTGGCACTTCCAGACTTCACAAAGACTTTTTTCTTTGAATGTGATGCTTATGGGAGATGAATTAGGGTAGTCCTCATGAAATATGGATGACCTTTGGCTTTCACTAAAAAACAAATTGCAAAGAGACATTTGGGAAAATAAACCTATGAGAAGTAAACGTTGGCTATTCTACATGCAGTGGATCTCTGACATCCTTATTTATTGGGGAAACACTTCCAAATTAAAATTGATCATCGTAGCCTCAAGTATTTTTTGGAACAGAAAATTTCATCTCTAGAGCAAAGAGGTGGGTGAATAAGTTGTTTGGATATGATTATGAGATCATTTACAAGGGAAAATAACATGTGGTTGTTGATTCTCTTTCAAGAAAATATGAAGAACAAGGGTCCCTTTTTCCCTCTCATTGTAGAATATTAGCTTCAAGCCAGCCACCAGGAATTGTTGCAAGACCCCAAAATCTCTCTCCTAATCCAACAATTGCAATAGGATTTTCAAGCTTCTCCGGGATACTCTTGGCACAATGAAAATATTTTCTATTAAGGTCACTTGTATTTAAGAAAACAGTTGAACCTTAAATCCACTTAGCTCTCTGAACTTTATGCTTCACCCATAATTGGGAGTTCGGGATTTAACAAAACCTATGAATGGGTCAAACGTTATTATTTCTGGGAGGGCATGAAATATAAAATCCGCACCTTTTTGGCCAAATGTGATACATATCAATGCAATAAGTGGAAAAATTCTAAAAATATAGGCACACTCCAACTACTCGCTATTCCACCTACTATTTGGATGGATATTTCTATGGACTTCAATGTTGGATTACCCAAATCGGGAAATAAGTCAGTCATTGCAGTTGTAGCAGATCGTCTTTCCAAATATGCTCATTTTTCTGCTCTTCAACACCCATTCACCGCATCCACAGTGGCTCATTTTTTTATGGATAATATCTTCATATTCCATGGCATGCCTCACTCTATTGTCTTCAACTGTAATCCAACTTTCACCCACAATTTTTGGCAAGAATTTTTCAAACTCCACGGAACTCAATTAAATCTCAGCACGACCTATCATCCCCAGACTGATGGATAAGTTGAATCTATCAACAAGTGTTTGCAAACATATTTCTAGTTTTTGCATCCAACCAACAAACTCAGTGGGATCAATGGTTACTCCTAGCTATATGGTGGTACAACACATATTACCATGCTTCCACTCACATGGCTCCCTTTGAAGCAGTCTATGGTCAAAACCCATCGTCTATTCTCTCCTACCTGTCAGGTGTATCCAAGGTTTGGGAGGTCGAAAACGGTCTTACAACCTACGTGACCATTCTTGATACCCTGAAATAAAATTTGTTCATGGATCATAATCACATGAAGAAACAAGAAGATTGAGGTCATTCAGAATATCAATTTGTTGAATGGAACCAATTGTTTCTTCATTTGCAACCTTATAAGAAAAATTCACTCAAAGATGAACACTGTCATAAATGTTCCCCCAAGATTTATGGTCCTTATACCATTATCAAGCGAGTTGGGTTGTAACCTACATATTAGATCTTCCTAATCACTATAAGATCCATCCTATTTTTCATGTCTCTTTATTAAATAAAGTGATTGGAACTAAGTGTCATAATCAAACCAGTGTCCTTGAGTTGGATGACAAAGGATCCATTTGGTTGTAGCCAAAAGCACGTTGGAAATTGTGTTGTCATTGATGTCAAAGGTGTACATGACTGTGGAAATCATGGATGTCATTGATATCATAGGCAGGAGGAGACTATGAAAGTATTTTCAAATTGATGATATTTTGTGTATTAAATTGTCATTAAGGTTAAATAAAAAGACCAAGGAAGTTGGACCAAACAGAGAAAGTAGATAATTCCCTTGTGCGTTGATGAACCTCTTTGATCACCCTATCCTATTGAATTTTTGCAAGTGTTCTTTGCTTACCCTCAAGAATAAGTGATTGTGTGAGAATAAGATAGATTTAATTTTTGATGCACAGGTTTAAATAAGAGTGGTGACTAGATGTGATCAAGGAGAAACAAGAAATATGAGATTGTATAGGAAGAATGGGCATGTATTGAGTTTGGAAAAGGAGGTTTTGAGTCCAGTAAACCAGATTGAATAAAGAATAGATAATCGACTTACCCCACATGCATAAGGAGAATCAATTTCGAAAGGTTTAAATTAAAAAATCCAAGTCACATAATTTGAATGTGAATGGTGAGATACAGAGCCCTGTGTGAAAAGTTACCTTTTGACCATGGGGCCCAGCATACTAGATCAGGATATCAGAGTAAAAATGTAAGGTTGAAGTACTAAGTATCTAGTGGACTGATACCTCGGTGCCTCGGTGGTTCGATATTGGCATATTGGATATTGGTAGAGTGGAACATCATTGCGGCATTGAAGTCCCAATGGGATGATAGGTCAATGGCCACATTAGCACCAAGACAATAGTCGTTCTTCTTGTCCCACATCAACATGCATACCATATAGGAGAACAGGGTGAAATATCAATGGTAAGAGACCTCGGTGGGATAGTGGGTCGATCTCTCGGTGGCCCAGTGCCCCGGTGATCCGATATCATCATATAAAATATCGAGAGATCAGAAGAAAGTAGAGTGTAAGAATAGTAACTGTCACGAATTCCTGGTTGATTGATACCTAGTGGGACAACTTGATGCCACATCAGCACCATGTGTTGTTCTAAGTCAATTCCATAGATTCATAGGGAGTCCACATCAAAGCCACAATGGCTCCATAATGGATCCACAAAAATTTTCAGGGTAGTTCCATGTTTCAAGTGTTAATTGAGCATGGCATACAAATAATGTCATGTGTCATGTCAATAATATTCCATGTCATATTGAATATCATATATTGCGGAAAAATATTGAAGTTTCATAGACGAATTTCTTGGGGCCTGATGGCCCATTAGGATAGTGGACCCTGTGGCTAGAACATGGATGGAATGGTTCCATACTTGAATGGAGTTGAATGAGTTCGAAGCTCTTGAAGGCTCTATGGGCCGATAAGGCCGGTGGGCTGATAACTAGGTAGCATATTGGATCAGGGAAAACAAGTTGTGGATACAGAGTTAAAGGTTTGGGAGATTAATATCCCAGTACCATGGTGGCCCCGATTTCCAAGGAACGCAGAAAAAATCAATGACTAAGATTGAATCAGGGTCTAGATCAGATTTTTGTTGAGTGTCAGGGTCGTGTTGAGTGTTCTGGTGGCCAACAATAGAAAATATACGGTTGACATTTAATCCAAGGATTGATCGCACAACTATTGTGCGTTGTGGTTGCATAGTGTCTTTTGGTAGATAATAACTATATCAATGGTCAATATTGAACCTAATATGAATTTGATGACTTTTGAGTGATAAGGGATGATGAATAGATAGTGTGCACAATTAGAAGGAAATCAGGACTGGTTTCTTGAAGGTGTTTTGAGGAATTGTTGCAGTCCATTTTTTAGGAACATTCCATGGGAGTTAGAGCCGACCCCATAAGGTTTTTTTTGTATGTGGAAAAATCCATGAAATCATGGAGTATATAAATAGTGATTCCATGAGTGGAGGTGAAGGGTGTGTATGTGAATTATGGAAGATATGAAGAGGATTTGAGGTTTAAGTATGTGAGTGTGAGAAGGATGAGGTGCAGAGTTTTTCAAGTGGTATAAAATGAAAGGAGGAATAATGTAATTGTCTAAGGGTGGTTGGGAGGTGCAAGGTTCAAGGAACATCTGGAGCTAAGTAGATTGCAAACTAGTGGAGACTGATTTTACAATGAAAACAGAGAAACATGTTTGTGCAGGTGAAGGTTTGAAGAAAATAGATGATTTGGTATTACTAACAACTAAGGGGATTGGTTTCTCATGTAGGTTGGTTCCTACAAATATTGCAGTTGTAGGTTGGTTCCTACATGCATTATTGAGTTGGTGCTCAACTGAGGGGATTGGTGTCTCTTGTAGGTTGGTTCTTGCAAATATTGTAGCTATATGTTGGTGCATCTGGGCATTGTTGATTCGGTGCTCAACTGAGGATATTGGTGTATTCTTCAGGTTGATTCTTGTTAATATTGTAACAATAGGTCGATGCTTACATGATTTTATAAATTTATTTTTTTGGTTTTCTCCCATTTGGGTTTCCATGTTAAATCT
>SNQJ01S0127543.1:8164-20902 GCA_010110895.2 Picea sitchensis
TTTTGGATTTTATTAAATAATTAGAATTTAAACTAAATAAGCATTTAAAATTTAAATTTAATAAAAGTTAAAAGAATGATGAATTAATATATATAAAAAAAATTACAATAATCAAAATAAAAATAAATAATAAATAATAAATAAATAAAGGTGCGGGCACGGATGAAGCCCACGTGCCCCACCCTCGCTTCCTCAACATTCCTTATCTAAACCCTAACCCTCATTTTTCCCCTCTTTTTTTTTCTTTTTGTGAGGCCCCTAGCTACACGGTGAGCCGCCATGGTCGTTCCCTCTGCACCTCCTTCGTGGTCCTCTCTTGAAACTTCGAATGGTATCCTGGCTTAGTGCAGAGTGTTGGCTTTGTATGCTGACTTGTGGCTCGACTTGTATTAGCTTTCTATTTTGGGTCATTTCTCAAGGGCTTCAACCATGATACCAGTTTTCCTATTGCAGAGTGTTTCACGGAAGTCAATGGTGAACTCTTACTGGAGAGATGGCCACTCATTAGGGATTCCTACTCCTGCAAAGCGCAGTCGTTCTCTGTTGAACTGTGTGTTGCGATGCCATGCATGTGCAAGATGTAATATCTAGATAAGGTTTTCTGAAATTTATTATTCAACTTTGACATTTGGCTACTATCATTCTTACCTAGCAACATGTATTGTAAGGCCTCATGGGCTTGGTGCTAATGTTGGGCTTTGTGTGATTTTTATTGTACATTGTTGTGCGCTAGCTCGGGAACTAGGAGCTTGACCTTCAGGCTACTAATTCTTTACTCTAGCAACATGTATTGCAGGTGCACTTAGCAAGAAGAAAACTGCRAAGACGGTCATTCGTGTGTATTGTTGTGCAACTGATAGTTCTTTGTTCAAATCCCGAGGCCGATAGCGGTGCCTGTCGGATTTCAGATGAACCCTACCTTGCTTGGGTGTTGGGGGCGGGTAATATATTTATATAAGGTTTGAGAGACTTTGAAAAAAAAATGCAGGAGCCCTTTAGCTTGTGAAGTGGAGATTGGCCTTAGAGACAATGACGTGTTTTGCAGAAAGGTGTAGACTCGTGGGCTTGCTCGAGGGATCCTCCTTGGCTTTGGCACTTGGTCTCAAGCCTACAATGGAGCTTGGCATGTGTGCTTTGGGTTGTGTACTGCAACTATGCCCTCACAGTCTCCTCCTTTGGCACTTGGTTTCGGTCTAGGTAACAACGCCCTTGTGGGCTCCTCCCTTGGTGGCTCGATGTTGGTTGTTGGATGCGTAGTGAAAATGAAACACCCCTTGGGGGATTCTCCCTTGTGACTTTTTGCTCAGTCTTGGTGCTGGTACATAGTGCACTTGTGGACGCATAGTGCATACGAATCCGTGGGCTCCTTCTTCGTGGCTCAGCCTTGGTCCTGACTTTGACTTGCGCACTGTATTTTTATTTATTTATTTTATTTTATTTTATTTTATTTTATTTCTATCATTATTTTATTTGGTTAATATTTCTTTTATCTATATGTATATATCACCTGGGGTTTTTAACTACCGACACTTGGAGTGTAGTTTTTCCTTCGTGGCTTCCAATAAATAAAAACAAATACAAAATTTTGACTATTCTTGTATTATATATATATATATATATATAATGTATGTATATATTTTCTTTTATATATATATAATGTATGTATATATTTTCTTTTATATATATATAAACACACACACATACACACACATATATATATGGTTATTTATATATTTATGTTTAGAAATATCTTGGCCGAATTGATATACACATATATTTATATATTTTTTATTTATTTTTATTATTTGTTTGTTTACTTGAAATAAGTGTTAAAATTCATTTAACACTTTCAATATGTATAATATTATACCATTTTCATTTTTCAATGTGCATATTGTTTATACATATGTGTGTGTGTGTGTGTTTGGCTTGCAGGTTAGGTGGAGGTGGAGCTTGGCCCAGATTTGTATACATTTATGTACACACTCCCTTATATTTTCTATATATAGAGTATTGATGTGTGTCTAACCATTTATGTTACATAACCCCTTTCATAGATCTTATTTCAGGTCAACAGTTTTAAAGTTTTAGAGGGTTTGAGGGCTATTTTTTTTTTTGAAAGGGTTTCAAGGGTTGTATTTAAAGGGTTTCAGGTTGCAGGTTTTCAAGGTTGTTTACAGGACACATAATATAGCTTTCAGTCAAGAGTCAAGAGGATGGGTGGGTAGGTAGGCCCTTGGTCCTATATTTTAAACTAGGGCCATGATACCATGTGTAAGGTCTCTTCCAACAGAGACTTATAAAACATAAGTTAAAACAAAGAATGCTATCCTAACTTTTTAACCATTCAGTATTCAGCATAATAAACCACATATTCAACATCATAATAAACCACATATTTAGAATCATAATAAACCACATATTCAACATATTCAACAGCATGATAATAAACCACATAACACAACATAATAATGAAAATACATACCTCTAACTGATGCTACTGTTGTTCTCCAACTCTACCTGATGCTCTGCCCAAAATCGACTAACCTCCCAGCCAGCTAGGAACAGAGCCTCTCCAGCTCCCTAGCTCCAGGATTATGTAAGGATTCATGGCCCCCAAGCCCAAAACTCCCAGAAACAGGTGCCCCCTATCTCAATCCACCAAACTCCAACAAGTTCCTCAAGCAAAAACCAGGAGTATAATCCTCCAGCAAGCTACTCCAGCCCCCCCAAATCAGCAATACAGTCCTCTCCTATGAAAATGATGCTCTACCCCCCAAAACAAAAAAAGTCCCTTCTCAAGTGTTTTTCCCTCCTCTTATTCTCCTTTCCCCCTCCCCCATTCACTACCTTCTCCCTTTCATTAATACTCACCCACCTTATCCCTCCATTCAATGCCAACCACCTTATCCCCTTTCTCTTTAATGGTTCCATCATTCGATACAAAATAATAATTAATAATTTATTAAACTAGATTTTATTAAACATATATTTAATCATTAAATTAATTAGTTAGTTAG
Source organism: Picea sitchensis (assembly GCA_010110895.2). Classification (NCBI taxonomy): domain Eukaryota; kingdom Viridiplantae; phylum Streptophyta; class Pinopsida; order Pinales; family Pinaceae; genus Picea; species Picea sitchensis. The sequence goes on from SNQJ01S0127543.1 coordinate 11,185, forward strand.
TTAAACCAATTCACATTCAACAAATATTTAACCAGGACAATTAATTAATTAATTAATTAAACTAATATACATTAAACAATTATTTAAACCATGACAATTGATTAAATACTTAGTGTTGTTACACCTCATCCCTACCAGTAACCTGGAAGCTCCAACGATATGATGCATAAGAGAGGTCATATCACGCGACAAGTCCTTCTAGAGCTGCAAGAGATCAGGGTCAGTCCTGAAGTCTCTTATCTGGACATGGTGGACTCCCTTGCTAACCAGAAATGCACTCAGTCGGTCACACACCGCCATCATATATTTGAGATCTAGCCTACGCCACATGTTGGGTGGTATATGTGACTGAGGATCCTGACCCACCTCATCGTCATCCATCTCCTCATCTACAACGAATGGCAGGGGAGGAGGCATGTCCCCAACAAATGTGCCAACATCTGCAAAATATAACACAAGTTAATAATTAGTAGACAATTTCATTAAAAAAATTAATAAAATACATTAAAGAACATGCTAGAATAAAATTTATTCGAATTAAGACAATAAAATGAATGTAAAAGATTAATTTAAATCTTACCTCGATCATCTGGTGACTCATCCGTTGTGAAGAGGATGTTGAGACATCCTTGACAATCCATCCCCACATAAGGGCACGAGTGACGACACCATCACGAAAATGTGATCTGCCTCACTAGATAACAGATCAAGTGCCTCCCTAGAAATCCTAGCTGGAAAATTGGGCATGACCCTCTTGGTCACCATCTCGCCCCAAATGTGCATCTAAACCTCATTCAATGGAATAGTAGGATGACGAACAAAACTAGGTCTCGTCTCTGGAAACGTCTAAAAGCACAAACAAAATAGATCTGAAGCGAATGGGAAATTTTCCCTCCCATCTATCATAGCACGACTTCTATCCAATGTTAGACAAAATTGCCCCAAGAAAATGACATACCACATAATAATTTGTGGCCTCTGTATCAAAGAATCAACATAATATAAAAGAACACAACTAATTCACTGACCATCACCAATAAAGTGTAAAATGTTCAAGAGTAACAGTGAGAGGCACCTAACGTCCTCTGCACCAAACAAGGCAATCCATAACTATCCACCATCCACTTATCGCATGCAATATACCTCTGAGAGTAGGCAAGCTAACTCTTAGCTACAACACCCACTGGGACATCAGGAAATTGGGGAAAATCCTCCTCTCTCATAGGTAGCCCAGAGATAAAATAAATATCCTCTTTATTGGGATGATACCACTGATGACAACTGATCTGAATGCCTGTTGATGGGCATCCCATCAACAGATCAGTTGCATAAGAAAGGGGAAATTCCCCTTCATAGACGTAGCCTCCTTGTAGTACTTGAGGAGGCCTACATTCCTTAAGAGGAGCTGCATAGCTACAGTACTAGGTCGAGGGTACAAATCCATCTCCCTCTCTCTGGCCTCCCACTATAGAACCATATTGTACTGGTCCAGTATCTGTTGTTGATCCTCCATGAACTGACATCTCTGAATAATTAACATATAAATTACATCAACATCATACATAAAAACATAAGTTTTTTTTTCCGTAAATGAGAAATTTAGTTTAAGGTATGAAAACATTTATTTTTTCAAAAGAAAAAAATATTAATCTTCGATGCACTTGCAAAACAACAACGCACCACCCACGATGCACACACATATATTATGCATCACATGCAAAGTGAAATTTATTTTAGTCAGTGTGTAGTAATTATCAAAGCACCGGGGCACCCCATTGTGTATGCACCAATGCATTATATATCATGAACACACCACTCTAACATTATCTATTTTCCACAATGCATTTGTTATTATGTATAGACTAGTGCATTACCTATCAATGATGCATCAATCAAACAACTATTTATTTTAAACAATGTGTATAGTACTATGAACACATCAGTGCAGTGCATTCTATATAACCAACACACTATTGAATGTAAAATATTTATTTTCGCAAGTGCGTTCATAATAAATGCATAGATGTTTTTGTTATAAACAACCCACTGATGCATTTATTCAGAACACATAGGTGAAAATAAATAGTTTTCATTCAACGTGTGTATAGTATTATGAATGCACTGGTGCGTACATATTATGGATGCATCGTGTAGTGGTAACTATTCTATTTTAGACGGTGCGTATATTTTTATGAACGCACCAGTTTATTCCCTATAACCAACACACAGTGGAAAAGAAACTATTTATTTGTGCCGGTGTGTCCATAATAAAAGAACCGGTATGTTCGTTATCAACAATGCGCTGGTGCTTTTATTTGGCATGCACATATGAACATAAATAGTTTCCATTCAACGATGTGTATAGTTTTATGAACGCACAAGTGCGTACATACAAATGACGCATCGTTTAGTGGAAATGATGTATTTTGGATGGTGCGTCAGTTATTGAGGATGCATCGATGCCTCATTTGTAAGTACACACTGGTCCATTCCATAATATGATGCATCATCGAAAACAAACTATACATGATCGATGCACACTATAAAATTTACACAGTGCACCACATGCGATGTGAGCCAAACAATGCAAATTTAACTCAAAATTTAATTTGCTAAAAATATAATGTACAAAGAAATAAACAATTGACCTGGAGACATTTTCTCATCGAGGAGGCATCGTTGGGATGTAGTGAAAAAAATGATTTTTTCCCATCGTATGGAAAAATTGGAATCCCACGAACCGAGCACAGAATGGAAACAATACAATCAATGGAAGCACTGAAGGTAGTGCGCTTTAGTTGGGAAAAGGTGGTACTAGTGCTTGAGATATTCTCTTCACTGGAAATGGTAAAGATGTTTTTTTACCGCCTTTAAAAAAAAAAAAATTAACGTTGTTCTGGTGTGCTCGCAATAAGTGCACCAGTGCGAAAAATGGAAGATAGTGCACCATTAATTTTTGAAAACATTGTGATGATGCACCATAGTGAGTGCAACGGTATTCCCTGAGGACAAATGTGCATCGTTTTGTTAAAAAAAAAAACACTGGTGCACCCTCAAGACAAATGTGCACCATTTTGTTTTGTTGTGCACTGGTGCCCACAATCTTTTTTATCGTTTTTTTTTATTTAAACCCTATTCCGGTGTGTGTGTTTTAAGTGCACCGGTGCCAACCTCTACAGATAGTGCATTGTTTCTTTTTAAAAACATGTGACGGTGCCCCATATGGAATACAACGATACGCCACTATGACATAGTCGCACCGTTATTCATTTTGAAAAAAGCGTAGACTGTGGAGTTGTTTTTTGCGCACCAGTTCTACAAGGGGAGGACGACGCACTGATATGCATTTTGGAAGAAAAACGCAAGACAATGAACCTATTTGTTGTGCACCGGCGTGCACCTTTAGGACACACCGGTGCTTTTGATCTACTTTTATATGATGTGCATCGTTGTTTCATTTGTTATTTATATAACTCTGCAATGGTGCACCATTGTCTATTAACATCGATGTGTTTATATATGGTGGCACAGTGGTGTGGTATAGTCTTATAAACACACCCTTAAATAAATATCCGCTAAAACATCCGCCCATGCACCTCCACTAGTGACTTTTGCTATAAACAGATTTTGGGGTTATTTTTATAAGGGATTCTGCAAAAACCTCTGCTATAGGGGCTTTTCCTTGTAGTATTTGGGCAAAGTTTGTATTTAAGATCCTCAATTACAAACTTATGTGGGTTACGGTATTTACCAAATTAGTTTTATTTGTATGAAAAATATATATGTGTATAAATTGTGGTAAAATTTTAGTTCGAATGTTGGATGTGATTGATTCGCTAGAATAATATGTGTGGAAATTTATGTATTGGATACAATTTATGATTGTGAATATCATTTGAATTAGAATATTATGTGTGGAAATTTATATATTGGATACAAATTATGATTTTGAATATCATTTGAATGCTTGCAATTTCTAAGAGAACAAGCATTTAGTTTTTCTGGAGATATTACTATTCTTTCGTGGTAATTAATGGTTTCACACTTCCTTAAGCTTCAATTGAACAATATACGGTATATCGTTTAATTAAGAATTAAGAATGGAGTTACATGGGAGATGTAGAAGTGTATGAATAATTATGAATTTGGTTATTCCCTTGTAAGAAACGACTATTTGGTTACGTCATACCAAATTCCAGTGATTTCCACTTGGGTCAACGATTAATCTAAATTAGGTGAATAAAATACCAGTTAAGGTGAGGGTGCTCTAGAATTCTATCTTTAGTTTCTCTTCCTTTCGTAGATTAGAGTAGTGAGAACATTCCCTTAGTACCTGGAGTGTTAAGGCCTTGTTACTACCTTTTTATAAGTTATATTATTAAGTAAATTGTGGATAATTTTCCTAAATAAGTTGTATGTTTGTAGGTGAGTTTTCTTCCAATTATTTACGTACCATTTCTATACATATATAATATGTAGTAATATATACATACATAATCTTGTAAATGGAAGCATAAATGTGGGTAAGCGTCAAGAATTTATCGATTCACTATCAAAGTTAGATATTATCTATTTTAAATTTAAGAACCTGAATTAAGGTAAATCAATTATATGACTTATATACCATTTATGGATGATTTTACTAGAATGTCATTAATTAGATTAAGTAAGGTAAATCAATTATATGACTTACATACCATTTATGGATGATTTTACTGGAATGTCATTAATTAGATTAAGTATGAAAATTTAAAGAAAAAAATTATATTAGTTAAGAGTTGCTCTATTTTTACTTAAGATTTAGTCACCTTGAAATGAACAAAATTTATATAACTATAATAATCCTATTTAGTCAATTGATCTTAAATAAATGTAGTTGTTACAATTATGTCTATTGGCGGAGTGTTAAAAGTTTTGTATGCTTGAACTATGACACAAAATAGAAACTTGTGTACTCAACATTGTATTTAAATAGTTTTAAAAATGTTTTGATCATCCCTTAGTACTGATTGAATTTCTTTTAATTGTTTAATGTTGAGTTTAGTTGAAATTTGACTAGACTGATTTAGGATGTAAATACCTTCATGGGTCATGCCTTTTAAATTGCTAGGTTATCGTAAGGATGTTAATTCTTGGAATTGCATTGTTGGTATTATGGATCATTCAATAATTATAACGATGTTGAGAATCAATAGATAGAATACCTTTTGTTGGCGTTGTAATTATTTATTTACTTTGTAGTTGACGTAATGATATTTTCTTATCTTATTAAAAAAAAAAATGCTATCTCGTTGTATTTTGTTACTATTGTGTTTTCCAAAATAAATTTAAAACAAAAAGTAAAAAAAAGGTTCGTTACAAAAATATCTCAAGAGTCTTGTGAATGTTGTTGTGAGAACTCTTAAAGCAGTTGAAAGTTTTTGGATCCTAAATGAGAAATCTGTGGCCAACCGAGTGCACTACGGACCCTGATAAATGAATGATACATGCTAAGGAACTGTAAGTAGTGAAGGGGGTACATTCCTTGGGTAGTGCAGGTTGTGGGGAAGAGGAGAGCTAGAGGATTGGAACTATTGTGGGAGTAGAACCTGGGTTTTTGGGTTGTGGTGTGTGGTGTGTGGAAAATGTACAATGAGTTGAAATAGCTCCTTTTGGACTCATWGCCTCATCTCAAGGGYGGTCTATTGTTGAGAAAAAATGAGCAACAATTCTTATGGCTGGGAGGTTCATCCTTYGTTTGTAGCCAGTTGGTTAAGCATTAATATATAAGTGTTTATGTTATGTTCTTATGTTAATTTCGTTGTGTAAATGGTTTATATGAATGTTGTGTGTTTGTTGTTTACTTGAACAATTGTATTCATGTTTAATATATGTTGTTAGATGCATTTAGAACAGTAGGATCAATCCAACTATCAAATATGTGTGTGATCTGTTGCTGATAAGATGCAAGAATTTAATTAAGTATAAAATAACCATATTTAATGTGTATTATACAAGAAATGATGCTCAAATGGAGGTTGGGTATGTTACAAAGTCATATCAAATTCCTCAAGTTAAAACATTGGGCTTGAATGGGCCAAGAACAAGTGTGAATTGAGTAATTCACTGTTGCAGACTTCATTCTGTGTAAAATTGGGGAAAAACGGAGAAGCTGGAGTGAAATACCCAATTTTGTGAGTAATATATGAGTTTGAACAAATCTAGATGGTTTAAGAAGGTTAATGGAGTAGAGTGGTAAAGTTGCAGAGCCAAATTCAACTTGGAATGGTCGGAATTCAAGTTTTAATGGTCGTTTGTAGAGTTGCAGGCAGTTTGGTGAATCGACAGTTAATATCATGTTTGATCTCGAGATTGATGACTAAAATTTTCCATGATGAATTTAAACATCCATAAGGTATCGATCGTTTGAAAGTTTGATCAAATTGATGGCCAAGATTTATTTCAAGGGTTTTTTAAAGGGATTAGATCAATGCTCCAAATTAATCAGAGGAATTTCAAAGTTTGTCTAAGTGTTGGAGTTCATCGAAAGATTTCGCTAACAACCGATGGTTAGATCAACATGGTTTGCGGAGGGTTTGGAGTTCTCTAGATGAACTCGTCGATGGATGATGGTCGAATCAACGATTTTTGTGAAGATTTGAGTTCATCCAAAAGAAGTCCTCGATCGTCGATGATCGATGGTTTTGGATCAATATATTTTGGCCAATTTTTCTAAGTTTCAAAATTCACCAACAAAACTTGTCGATGGTCGGTAGTTAAGGTCAGCAAAATTTGACAAAAGTTTCACGCATCAAGAGAGAATCTTTGATGGTCGATGATCGACGTCGACAGAATCTCGCAAAGTATTTTCAATCGCCAACAAAATTCGTTAATGGTCGATGGGTCGGTGGTCAGAAATTGGTTGAATTCGACAATTTTTTTTGAGTCAAGAAAGAGGATTCATCGATGACCGATGAGTTTATGGTTGGGTGACAACTAGTTCAACAAAGTGTTCTGGATGTCCAAGAGAATCGGTCAATGGTCTATGGTCAGGTAAGTCGATTTGGGGAAGTGTTTTCTATAGACGTCGAGGATCATTGACTGTTGATGAGATGATGGTCGGGAATCATCCGAATCAGTGAGGAGTTCCATTTGCCAAAAAATATCACTGATAACTAGCAGTTGAATTGGTCGATTTAGAGTTTTCTATAAATCGGTCGTCGGGGAGTTGGGTCGATGGTCCACTGTCGTGTTAGCAAATTAGGAAAGGAGTTGTGCATGTCCAAAGGAAAGTGTCGATTGCTAATGGCTGATAGAGTGAGATCAAAGAATGTTGTTTCTCTTGATTTGATATAGATGGTTTATATTTAAAGGGTTGTTGCATTATTAAAACAATAAGTTTTCTGTTGTTTGTGGTTTTTGAAGGTCATTAACTTGCAAGGCATTTTTTCAGGCCCTAAATGATATTTTTATCCAATAAAAACCCATAAGAAAATAGTGTACCAAGGTACACTTTGTCTTTGTAGGTTAGATAAAAGAAATAGAAAATATATATCCAATGAGCTAAATGGTTCGCAAAATGGGGCTTGTATGAAGAAGTTACAGCCAAAATAGTGATGGTAAAATTTTGGCACTAGTTTTACTTCCAAAGGGAATAACTCCATGCTCAAAAGTTCATTTGGGGATCATGATTATTCAATGAAAATATTATGACAAATAGAAGGAAACAATGGAATCATATTTTGGTTAAGGCTACTTGAAAATGTGTTGGAAGAGAAATAAGACACATGTACCATACATGGGTAATTTGGGTAAAACATCCTAAACTTCTCCACCATAACTTTCCGCTCGGAGCTTGGATTTGAGAAAATGAATAGTCATTGGAAATATATTGAGGATTAGAAGACATATTTCAACCCAAAAGTTTGATTTGGGCAAGTAAATTTTCCAAAAATCGATAAAGATATTTATGTAGCAACAAAAGAGTGGGAATTGCAACTTATAACTGTGGTAACTTTTTGCTCATAACTCATATTGGGGCATGAGTATAGTCATCAGAGAGATGTTTAAAATAGGAATGCATATAAGGAATCATATTTTTGATTTGGTGTATTGTGTCCTTCATCAATTGGGATAAAKAATGACACGTAACATTAACTGAAAAATTTCTATACTTTGCATAGATCTAACAAAAATGGTTTMTTGCACATGGTGCATAATTAGAGGTATAATAAGGTAAATTGAATCCTAGGATTGGACATCAAATTAATGGAAACATGCAAGAGATTTTAGAAGTTGGTTCAGGAAATAAAGAGCCATAGGACCAGTAATAGAAAGTGGGATTGGATTTCGCGAACCGTGTACAACCACTCAATGTGAATATTTTTCCAAATAGTTTCAAAGTTTGGAAAAACCTTCCCAGATGATAGAGGTGAGTGCCAAAGGTGATTTTTGTGTAAGGAAGAGTATAGATGCTCGGGATATATCTATTCATAATCCTATAGGCACACTTGAAGTGAAATATTTTGACAAATAAAGAGAGGTTGATCTTACTAGCAGGGCATTATTATTAAGAAGAAGAACACGTTGTAGAGTGGTGTGTGAAAGGGATTTCTAGAGAGAGGATATGATTTCAAAATTGATAATTGTGTGGATATGTTCCAGATTAATTCCAAATTCCATATGATAGGAAAGCATGTCAACCTTGTACTATTATTTGAATCATCAAGAGTTGTAAAGGAGAGTGCAGGACCGCAGAGTAAGTGATGCAAGGTTGACAAAGATCTAAGGAAAAAAAGGGGAATATTAGTATTCATCTTCTATGGAGCATGAATAATTTACAAGGTAAATATAATAGAGCTTCTCACGATAAATCATGAATACAATAAGTGAGAAAATCCATTTCATGCATAGGGAGTTAAGAAGAACGTCATAGCCTTGAAGGTAGAACTAAAGTGAATGTTTAAAACACACACACACACACACAGAATGCTTGTTGCAAGAGAAGGATGAGGGATATCATGAGATGAGGTGTGACTCATGGAGTGGATGATTCATCTCTATGTGCATGTATGGGAATGAATGAAAAAATAATTGTTGGGTATGATCTATCAACTTTTGTCTAAAAATACACGAAGTAAGGAGGTTGCCTCTATCATCAGAGTCTGCGACAAAAGTAGGGTACAGGTGCAAATGGAGGATGTGTAGCATTCCATTTGGAGCAGATTGGTCTTGAATGAACAAGTAGTGATTCACAATAGATCACTCAATGAAGTGTTTAAAATTGAGAAAATCCATGGATGAAAAATTATATTAGAAATATGACATAAAACAAATGTTTTAAAATGTTGAAATGTCAATAAATGATTGTAACATCCCACTCTGGTGCACTGAGAAAACTTATTCTTTGAGGACACTTGCTCGCAAGTGATATGGACTTTTATGATGTTAAAACATTTATCCTTGATTATGATGTGTTACGATAGATGACATGATGTTTTACTGCTTTGATGTAGACAGGTGCTATTGAATCAGTTTTATTGAGTGTGCAGGGTTTCGTACCTTGAGAATGCAGAGGCATCGGTGGAACCCCTTGGACTCTGGATTGAGTCAGGGAGTGTTCTATTTGGGTCGATTTATTTACTATGATATTTCATTGATTTGATGATATGATGTTGACATGTTCTGACACGATTGTTGATGATGCAGGCTGACGATAGCTTGCCGACCAAACTCACAT
>SNQJ01S0127544.1:0-18822 GCA_010110895.2 Picea sitchensis
GACATGTTGTTGGTAGGAAATAACATGCATGTTATCAAGGAGGTGAAATCGCAACTATCCTCCAAATTTGACATGAAGGATCTCGGTGCTGGTAACTTCATTCTGGGAATGGAGATTAAAAGAGATCGTGCAAACAAGAAACTCTGGTTGAATCAGAGAAAATATGTTGAGACGATATTGCAGAGGTTTAATATGCATGGAAGTGAACCGGTCAAGGTTCCTATTCCTATAGGTGTAAAGTTATCTGCAAATCAGTGTCCCAAGACACAGGAAGAAGAAGAGGACATGTTCCATGTTCTGTATGCCAGTGCAGTTGGCAGTTTGATGTATGCAATGGTCTGTACTAGACCGAACATTGCACATGTAGTGGGAGTTTTGAGCAGGTATATGTCAAAACCAGGGAAGGAACATTGGACAACAGTAAAGAGGGTCTTCATGTATCTTTGTGGCACTATCAGTTATGGATTGTGTTACCAAGGAAGACCATGATTGGACAGAGTGGTGGACATACATGGCTTTGTTGATGCAGACTGGGATGGAGATCTGGATCGCAAAAGATCTACAAGCGGGTATGTGTTTAACCTATTTGGAGGAACAATCAGTTGGATGAGCAAAAGACAGGCTGTAGTGGCACTGTCAACTACAAAAGTTGAATATATTGCAACCACTCATGCAAGCAACGAAGCAGTATGGTTATAGAGATTGTGTTCAGGTATTGGTTTGGTACAACACGCAGTGAGATTAGATTGTGATAGTCAGAGTGCAATCTTCCTAGCAAGGAACCCTGCTTATCATTCGAAGACAAAGCATATTGATGTTCAGTATCACTTTGTGAGAGACATGGTTGAAGAAAATAAGGGGTTGCTGGAAAAGGTTAACACTTTGAAGAATGTTGTAGATTCATTGACAATGTCTGTGAGCATAGAAATTTTTTCCTGATGTAGAGTAACAATGGGCTTTGCTGCCTTGGATTGTGGACTACATAATCCTGTCTACCCGTGGATGCAAAGAAAACAACAAGTGGGAGAATGTTGGGTATGTGTTATATTCTTTGCATGTGTGTGTGTGTGGGCGTGTCAGATTCGACAACTGCGTCTGACGATCCCAACTTCCTTTGCCCTTTGTGTCGTGTGCGCCGGGCGCTTCCAAGGGGGGTCCCAGGGGGGGCACTTCTAAATTAATCCAGGATTAAGGGATTAGGGTTTTGGTAGCTACAAAATACCTAAAACATTGTATATATTGTATGGTGAATTGTGAAATTAATAGAATGAAGAGTTGAAAGGTTTTCTCCCGGTTAAGGGTTTCCGGTATAAATCTCTGTGTACTATGTGTATGAGCCATTGATTAATTTTTGTTTTGCTTAAGAATCTATATGCATTGCTTTACTTCACAGGTTTAAAACTTACATCGAGCCATTTCTATTGATATACTATCATGCATTTTTAATTCGTTTTGGATGTGTGGCTTTAGTCTTGTCACATAAGATCGTATTAGTTGTTCTATTCGCAACCCAAGTACTCGCGTAGCCAGTGCTTCCCAGTCATGGGTAAATTCGTCCTCATTACCTTTTTGTTGTAGTATGGTGAGTTTTGGAAAACAATCTTGCTTTGTGATACCTTGTAATCTTTTAAAGAAATCATTCTTGAATGTATCCTAGCTAAACGAATAGGATGACTTTGTCCACCATATGTACCAGTTGTATACATTGCCCTCAAGCTGCATGGAGGCGGTCTTGATTTTCTCATCATCATTTTCGATATCATATATGTGAAAGTATTCTTCTGCCTTGTTAAATGGTAAACCATGACAGATTGATTTTCATTTTTGTTGAACTTTGATAGCTCTAGTTTTGTTGTCATCGGGTATTCACATATTGGTGGATTTGTGTAGGGAGGTAGTAAGTTCATGAGCTGATGTGGGTTACCAGTTGTGCACATGCTTGGTTGTAAATTACTTGAAGTTGGAGAAGTAGCATTGGTCAGAGACCCCCTGATGGGTTTCTTTGGCTCATTTAGCTATTCCAACAATGTTGTCTTGGTTTTCTATGCTGTTTTTTTTTTTTCTTGCTTTAGATTATCATGGGTTTTTGTAATTTTTTGTTCTAGTAGGTCATGTTTTTGCTAAAATTCTTTATTGATTAGTTCTTCCCTTGTTGTATTCAACTTGTGTTGTTTTTCTAATTTCTCTAATCTGGAATTTATATCTACCATTTTCTTGTTTATTGGAGGAGTATTTTTCAATTTTGACTATCTTAGGTTGTTGTTGTATGCTTTGAGAAGTTTTCTGGAATTTTCGGAATTATACGGATTATTATGGCACCTGTGGTATCCAAATCGTATGGAATTGTACGGAACTTTTCTAATTTTCTTTTATGGCTTTTGTAATTCGATGGTATGACAATGTAGACGTACAAATGTGATCGTATGATCTTGTTTGGTTTTGGCAGCTATACAACTACGTTTATCCTCTAGTGACTGTACAACAAGGAGAATTGTGGCTGTATAGTATTGGGAAGGTGACTATATGGTCGAGAAGTTGCAATGTACGATGAATTGCAGTGTACAATTATTAGATTGTATAACGAATTCAAAAATGACTGTATGATTGCTGTGTACGTCAGCTATAATGTGCGATGGTAGTTGTTACCCCCCAATGCCTAGGGGTAACTAAAGGAGATCATGTCTCGTGGCTCGTAATGGAGACAATATTCCCGACCATGATGATGATCAACATGCCCACAGATGGCAACCTAACAACCCCTCTCATTTACCTTTGCAGTTATAGGTCAACCAAGGCTGATCACATCGAAGCAACCCATTGTATGGGAGATGGTAAGCCAACCTTAGCATGAGGTATGTTAGTCCTTCTTTCATGCGAAGTGTTGTGCTTAATTTGTTGGGCATGTTGATGAATATCTTTGGTTGAAGTTGGATAATGGATCATTGGTTTGGGAAATTGTGTAATTTTCCTTGTTTCACCTTGGTGGTCAGCTTTTATGCCCTAGTTCCGTGTTGTCACTGCCTAAGGAAAACAAGTACTACTGGGGGTCCCTCACAAAGGTAACGTTCCGTTCCCCACCATACTTAACACTTTCCATCCTGGAGCCTTCCATAGTGTACCAAACTTTGGTAATGGGTCATGGTCCATTCTCTCGTGAGAAGAAGGGGCTGAAGGCCCAGAAGTTGATGCAACTGCTCCATACTTATATGCTATTGCTAAATGATAAAGGCCACCATAAAATTCTCTACCCGCTCTAATGGTAATCGTGCCTGTCTTGATGCAATTGAATGCACAAATTATAAGGGACTATAGCCTAGTAAAATAATGAAGGAATGAAGCTTGTAACCTTTTTAAGGGGACTTGAAAATGACAAGTGGGTATCAAAAGGCAAATTAAGGGGTTCAAAATGCAAAAAGTATCGAGGAAATGGTATCTTAGGCAACAAGCGCTCCCTTTACAAAGGCACTCATAGAAATGGATTTAATGACATCATAAGCCATTAAGTAAGCCCTAAAACCATATCACTATCACACTTAGTCTTGAAGAGTTTCTTTCTTTCTTGCTTCCCTCGGGACCTATCCCTTTGCCTAGGTCATTTATTTCCTGTCTAGGTTGGCACACCTAATAGGGTTGGATGAAGGCCCTCACATAAACTTGTCAACTCGCATGAGGTCCTAGGCTGGTGTGATGCTTGAAGGGGATACTGAGGTGAATTGTTTACATGGCTTATATCTTAAGTTACAAGTTACAACTTACTTTGCATGTTTGAAGGACTAATATTTCTTGTGAACCTTGGCTAACCTTGTCTTATACTTTGCTTTGTTTTGGATGGCGCTGACATGGTTCTTTGAGGGACGTCCTAGGCTTGTGCTTAGGACATTGTGCCTTTTATTGTAGGACTTTGGCACGTGTGATGCAAAGCAGTGGGTTATCCAATGACTCACCACCCATAGATATCAACTATCACATCCTTGGAACCTTAGACGATGGACATATGGGCTTGGTTTGAGCAGATTCAATCATTATGGCACACAGATGGGATGAAAGCCCACAGGTTGTGCAGAGAACTCCCAAGGCTTATTATTCACGAGATCAAGGATGTTGCAGCAACAGATAGCCAGACACTATGTAGAGACGAGGTGCAACTCCCTCCAGCTGAGACGCAGTGCCTAGAGTCCCTAACATCACCCTCCTTTGGCCATGATGTCATCATCTAGTGTTTGATGTTGCGAGGGTTTGGTGGACACCTGGGGTACTAGTGATAATTTGACAGGACTGGGACAAAGGAGACATACCTTTTTCCATTGCTCCACTTCCAGATGATGCCATGTGGCCTTTGGAGGCCTCCTCCTTACCTAAGGAGGCTTGACGTCACACATGGGTGGCCTATTGTGATGCATTTTTTACATTTTGTAAAGGGTTAATGAGGGGTCGGCCCCACTTAAATTAAAAGTTATGTTATGATTGTGGACAAATGCGCTAGGCTAGCCTCATATAAGAAGGCTAGCGCTAGCTCTTATTTTCTCATCATCACTCTTCACCTTTGTGGGGTAGCACTTCTATCATTTCGCTATTTTAGCCATTCTTGGTATTTTCTCATGTGCCATGCTTGAAGGTGGTCCCTTGTGGATGTTTTTGCTCATTTTGGATGGATATTTCTGCAATTAAGGTTTTATGCTCTTGGTTTCTTGGATAAAGTAAGTAATTTTCTGGAATTCTATGGTATTTTGTTGATGTAATGGTGAAATTGCTATTTTGTTGCAAGAAGTCTTGTTTTGTTGAAAGCCTAAGAGGGGAACATAAGTGCTTCTTTCCCTCATAAAGTGTTATTTGTCCAAGTTAGTTAAATGTCCTTGCCAGGGTTAGAAGCCTAAAGCCCAAAAGTGCTTGCACTTTAGGATTTTAGCCCTAGACAATTGATCCTTGACCTAGGTGAAAGGTACAAGAGGGAAAAAAGCAATATCTAGTGCACAAACATACTTGCACCCTAGACAATTGATCCTTGACCTAGGTGAAGCTACAAGAAGGGAAAAACGATATCTAGGGCCCAAACGTATTTGCACCCTAGATATCCTTTTCCTCAAATTCTAAAGCCCAAGGCCCAAATGTGCTTGCACCTTTAGGGTTTAGACTCTACCTCTTGGTTTCAATTAGATCAATCTTCAAGTTTGGATGCATTTGAGACTCCATAGGTCCTAGAATGACAACGACACTGATCTAGAAGCAATCTTGTGGTGAAAGTAGTTGTTAAAACCATTTTTCTAAATCTCTCAGGTGTCCTACTCACTATACTAACCCTAACTCTAGCAAAGTCACAATAATATTGCCTCTGTTACAAAAGTTTGCTACAGCCACTGAAAATTGTCTTAATTTTCTGCATACACCTAATTACAAATGGCTTAATTTGTTCAGAAATCATCTCTAGAAATTGGATAATATTCTATTGGTTAAATGCCTGCTTTTCAGGGTCAATTGTGGTGTTTCTGAGCATTAATTGTTTCTGCTGTTACAAATCATCTATTTCTGCCATATAATTGTTCACTGCTGTAAATTTGTAACAGCCAATGCAACTTAACTTGTCTAGTGTCTAAGGAGGTCATTGTTGCATACTTTAGCTTGGTAATTGTTATATATATATATATATATATGCTTCAAATTGTTCTTGTCCCGGGTAGGTACAAAAATCACCTTGCAACCCCTCTTTCCTTCCTAGACCTAGACCAACTAACATATGATCGAGATAGGGGGCGGTAGGCTTGGCTATCAAATTTGCTATTTGATCCCTTGAGGTCACTAGGGAATCCTCCCTTGTGGTGGACCTCCTCCATCGCTAAAACGATTCTACTTAAGTGACAGTGGTAGTTTCTTCCATAGTTACGCAAGATTTGGGGGTCTTGTGGAGGGCTTTGCACAAGTAAACATCCTGCGATAACAGTAGTAATTTTTATTGGTGGATGAATGACAATTTTTACGNCTGTGATGATGTGCCAACCTAGTGTTGTGATGCCAACTTCATGCTGATGATATGCCAGCCTTGTGTTGTGATGATGTGCCAGCCTCGTGCTGTGATGATGTGACAACTTAAGTGTTGTGATGCTAGCCTCGTGCTGATGACATGCTAGCCTCGTGCTATGATAATGTACCAACCTCGTGCTGTGATGATGTGCCAGCTACGCGCTGATGATATTGTGTAGCCAGCTTCGTGCTGTGATGCCAACCTCGTGTTGAAGACTCTTAGCCTAGTGCTGATGTTGATGATGCTCCAACCTTCGTGCTGTGATGCTGTTGTTGTTGATGATGCTCCAGCCTTTGTGCTGTGATATTGTTGTTTTTGATATTGTATCAGCCTTGTGCTGTTATTGATGATGATGATGTATTAGTGTTATACTAATCCATGTTGATGAAGATGATGATGATGATGCCACTTCAGCTCCTTGCTGAAGATGATTATGATGATGATGATGTTATTTCATCTTTCATGACAAAGACAATGATGTTACTTTAGCCTCACGTAGAAGATGATGATGATGTTACCTTGGCCTCATGCTGATGAGGATGATGATGCCATTCCAGCTCCCTGTTGTGAATGATGATATTGATGATGAGAAAAAATTCCGATGATTTATAGATATACCAGTCAGTGTTCCAAGATGTTGTTGATGATGCTGCCCTCTCTCTCGCCCGACGCTGTTGTAGAATACCCTTCTTGTTAAGGAGGAGTGTTGAAATATTGTAATTGCAAAGAGTATTCTATTCTATATTATTATTGATGTATTATTCATTAGATCAATCCCCTTTTGTGGATTGATCATGTCGGGCATTGTAAATGACCAAATCCCCTTTTGCGGATTGGTCAAAGCCTAATTGTAACATGCTAAATGAGAAGTCGACCCCCAGAATATATTAAAGTGTTTATAACCACCCAGAATGAGAAGTCGGCCCTGCCAGTGGAAAGACACCTCAATTTAGCATCTGCCAAAGTGTATAAATAAGAGAGGCCAACGCCTCATTTGTTTACTCACTCACTTGTTCATCAGAGCGTAAGTTTGGAGCTGCAGTTGGAGAAGAAGGAAGAGAGAGAGAGGCGTATACTTGGGAGAGCAGTTTCTGTATTGTTTGGTTTATTCTCTTGGCATTGTATTGGCTATCTATATTAAGGAAGTTTTTGCTGGGTTTTCTCCCCCATGAGGGTTTCCCAGGATAAATGATGTGTCTCTTATGATTGTGTATTTCTCAGTGATCCTATATATGCTATGGTTATCTAGTGAATTGAAAAGAAACCTAATAATAGCTTAAACTCTAACACATGTGACATCTATCTTAAAACAACATTTACCTCAATAACGACTCCATGCCATATCACTACTATTTTGTGCATATTTGTTCTTTTATTGTGCACTTGTGTGGAGCATTGCGAAGATCGCTGTGCAAAGATATGGTATAGTTCCATACTTGCATCTTGTAGGAATCGTATAAATGCTTTTCCTATTGATAGAACGCTTATTTTCTAATTTTGGGATCTTTGTCACCTAATTGTTGATTTGATTTACCCAGGTCTCTTTGTTGTAAATGAGCTTGAGACATACTTTGGGTTTCTAGTCGTTTATAATTTTGGCTAGAATAACCTTGCTCTAGGCCATGATTTGGTCTCCAAATGACCAATTTGTACATGTTCCAAGTGTTGAGATTTGGGTACTTTGGAAAGTGGTCCCAATGTGTTTATGGTCTCTAAACAAAAAGGGGGAGACTATTACTCTTGTTACTTTACTTTATGATTCTAATTTCACTTTGACTTAGGAGATTTAAGTCAAAAGTGAAATATGTCACATAAGTCATTAAAGTGACAATTAATTCACAAAGTGGGTGAATTAATAGACATAAAGCAAACTAAGGAAAGTGGGTTTCCAAAGTGAGATTTAAGGATTGAATCTCACCCATTGATTAGACTTGGCTAGATTGGATTTAGGCCATTGATCTTTTAGGGTTTGGCCAAAGGAGGCTAAAGGAGGGTATAGTGCATTTATGAGACTCATTCTTCACTTGTGAGAGGAGTAGAAGAGGAGGAGAGCTTGGGCTCATTTCTTGAGGAGAGGAAGGTGCATTTGCTTGCAGGAGCTGCTTCCATGGAGGAGGAGGCACGTATATGGGCATAGGCACATTCCAGTCTTGAGGGCACACTTGGAGGAGGAGAGGTGCACATCCTTGAGGAGGGCGCACTTCATACATGAGAGGAGTTGTGTTGGAGGGTTAGCGCACTTGTGAGAGGAGAGCCTTAGTGAGGAACTAAGGGCACACACTTAGAGGAAGCATTTGCTAGAGGAGGGGCGCACCAAAGCTAGGTGCGCACCAGGCCATGTAGGAGGGCGCACTTGTGTAGAGGGCACAAGCTTCAAGGGAGAATAATAAGGGTTTCTCAAAGCTTCAAGTGGGTAACGACAAGGTCAAGGCATCTCTAGAGGTAAAGACAAAGGCTCAAAGGCAAAGGCATTATGATAAAGACAAAGCAAGCAAAGAGAAGAAAGGCTCACCAAGGCAAGGGGCGTTTATTTCACAAGGCTTGTGGGGAGGTCTTCAAGGAACTCCAAGGCATCTGAGAGTGGTTGCTATTGTACCAGGTTCACTTGTATATGTTTCCTGTGTTGTACTTTTTTCTTTGAGGCCTTCTATATATATCTACTCGAAACTGGTTTACCCCATGGGGGCGTTTTTCCAGGGTCATGTTGACCAAAAACATGTGTCAATTTGATGCATGCTTAGAAGTGTAGATCAACATTTTAAAGTTAAAAGATCTAGAGGTAGTGTTATTTGTTTTGATGTATATTGCATGTGCTAACATTGAGTAAAGAAAACACTTGCAAGGGCACCTCAAAAGGACACTTACCATCAAAATATTGAGCTGAAAGTTGGTGACTGTTTGCTGTCCTAAAACAACAGAGCAAGGGACAACCATAGAGTTGAAACTTAGAGCCAAAATAAGGTCAAAGAAAAACCTTAGTTGGCAGCCTCATAGGACCTCAGAAAATCTACACCAAGCTTGCTTGTTGAAATTTATCCCTTGTCTTACATCGGTATGCACTTGAGATCAATTTTGGGGTCTTGGAGATTACTTGGGGGGAAGTACTTTCTTAACTGCTTGGAGGCTTCTACATGGGTGTTGTACCAAGGGTGCAACACACCCTTAGTTTTGTTGGGATTTCCATACCTTTGCCTAGTTTAATTGAGATTTATTTAAATTAAATTGGGTTTGTTTGATCGACTCATTTACTTTCATATGTTCTTAAGGAATTGGAAAGGATTTAGGGTTTCAATTTTCACATACCTTGAATTGTTTTTCCATCTTTCAACTTGCATTAACCTTTGTAGCCTATTTATTTTCTTCTTGCTTTAGACCATGATTTAGTCTCCAAAATGACCTATTTGTACATGTTCCAGTCTTTTTCATTGAAATTCATCCCTCGTCTTACTCAATATTGCACTTGAAATCGATTTTGGAGACCACTTGGTGAGAAGATTTGCTTCACTAGTTGAAGGCTTCTACATGGGCATTGTACTTGGGATGTAACAATCCTTAGTTTGTTGTGATTTCCATACTCTATTTTCTTGCTTAGTTTAGTTTAGATTTGTTTGAATTAGATTGTTTTTTTTTTGTTTGACTCATTTACTTTCACATGTTCTCAAGGCATTGGAAAGGATTTAGGGTCTCACATACCTTGAATAAATTTTCCATCGCTCGACTTGCATTAGTCTTTGTAGCCTCTTTGTCTCCTCATTGTGTAGTTATATTTATCTTGTATTATTTTGGGCCAAATCTCCTTATTTGGTGAATTCCATCCAAGTCCATCATAGATTTTTGTTGAGATGACTTCTTTTTCAACAATTGGCTCCCCAACTTGGATTAAGCTTAGGTATTTTCTCTTGTTTTTGTTTGGTTTCTTTAGCTTACATTTTAGTTGAGATCGATATACAAAGTAGTTGGCTCCATATTCAATCCAAACAAGGGCCAACTTGATGTGGGGTTTGTTGAGATTTGGGTACCTTAGAAAGTGGTCCCCTTGTTTTTGTGAGTCTCTAAACACAAAGGGGGAGACTATTACCCTTATTACTTTACTTTATGTTCTAATTTCACGTTGACTTAGGAGTTTAAGTCAAAAGTGAAATATGCCACTTAAGTTATTAAATTGACATTTAATTCACTTTGTGGGTGAGTTAAAGGACATGAGGCAAACTAAGAAAAGTGGGTTTCCTAAGTGAGATTTTTGGATTAAATCTCAACCAATGATTAGATATGGCTAGATTGGATCTAGGCCATGGATCTTTTAGGGTTTGGCCAAAGAGAGGCTAAAGGAGGGAAAAGGGTAAGGAAGTGGCTCATTCTTCACTTGAGAGGTTTGAGAGGAGAGGGGGAGAAGTGAAAAGCTCTTGGGCGCATTTCTTGAGGAGGAGAGGGCACATGAGGTCAAGGGTTGAGGAGAAGCCATAGCTTAGGTGCTAGCTTGCATGGAGAGTCTACCATGGAGGCTTGAGCAACATCTTGTGTAGGGGTGCATTCTTGAAGAGGAGGGGCACACTAGCTTGTGGAGGGGTGCACTTTGAGAGAGAGGCGCATAAAGCTAGAGGAGAGGCGCACCTTGAGGAGGAGACTCATTCACCATGGAGAGGCGCATTCTAGAGGATTAGAGGGCGCAAGGGTGAAGGAGGGCACACACCATTTGTGGGTTTTTGGTAGAGGAGGGGTGCACGTAGGTTTAGTGCGCACCAAGCCTTGGAGGGAGTCACTCTTGTGAGGGGGGCGCAAGACCAAGGGAAAAGCAAAGGCAAAGGCAAAGGTTCAAGGTTCAAGCAGAGGAAAAGGCAAGGCAAGGCAAGGGACAAGGAAAGAGGGCCAAGGGTTAGCAAAGGAAGAAGGGTGCACAAAGGCAAAGGGCGCCTAGCGTCAATGGGCTAGTAGGCACATCTTCAAGGGACTCCAAAGCATCCGAGAGTGGGTGCTATTGTACTGGGTTCAGTTGTATATGTTTTCCTTGTTGTACATTTTGCTTTGAGATCTTCTATATACATCTAGCTCCAAACTGGTTTTCCCCGGGGGGGCTTTATCCAGGGTCATGTTGACCAAAAATACCTGTGTCCATTTTCATGCATGCTTAGATGTGTAGATCAGCATTTTAGAGTTGTAAATATCTAGAGGAGTGTTATTTTTTTTTGAGTATATTGCATGTGCTAACTTTTGGTTACGAAAACACTTGCAAGGGCACCTCAAAAGAGCACTTAACCATCAAAATTATGAGCAGAAAGTACTTGACTGTTTGCTGTCCTAAAACAACAGCAAAGGACTGTTTTGGAGTTTGAACTTAGAGACAAATTTCAGGTCAAAGACAGACCTGTTTTGGCAGCCTCATAGTACCTCAGTTTTCTACAGGGCTCATGCTCCTTGTAATCTTTTCTCAGCCTTGGAATCCTATGTTGTAGGTTTTCTCCACATAAATCCTGAATTGTGATCCATTTGCTTGGCAAAATCCCAAGTAGAGCTTGGGGTTGATTATAACTGTCAGTTACTTGGTCAATCTACTTGTTTTCTTTTGAGTGATGGATGCATTCCTCAATATTCTCCATTCTTGGATCTCCCTAGATAGTGTAATTAGGGTTCCATCTCCATTCTCATTCCCCCCCACTTCGTTTTTGGAGGTTTTCCTTCCTCACTCTAAATTTTTCCTTGTTGTATATGAACGCTTGTCCTTCATCACATTACATATCCGTTTGAGTGCTTCTCACTTGAATAGGAATCAACTTTTCACTTCTCTTCTCTCCCACACACTTTCACCACCAAAATTTTGGTAACCGCTTCACATTTTTGGTTAGCATTTATTCTCTTTGAGTTTGATCATTTAGAGACTTTATTTATGAATTCTAGAAGGACTAAATTCTTAGTTTAATGGCCATTGCGTGTATCATTTGTCATGCACAAT
The DNA here is from genome assembly GCA_010110895.2 of Picea sitchensis. Lineage (NCBI taxonomy): Eukaryota > Viridiplantae > Streptophyta > Pinopsida > Pinales > Pinaceae > Picea > Picea sitchensis. The sequence goes on from SNQJ01S0127544.1 coordinate 11,964, forward strand.
AGTTGAACCTAGGTTTGGTTTGCTCCATGTTTGATTTTTGGACCATTCTTTGAAAGGGATATTTCGGAATGACTTGCTTGGCTTGCATCCTTGCTTCATAAGTTCATCCTTGTAGTGGAATTAAAAATGGAAAACCTTAGTTATAGCATGACAGTGAGATTCATATGCGAAACAATAAGTTTAGGGGAGAATGGCATACTAAATGTAGCTTGTTTTGAGTGTATCTTGGGAAAAATGGTTAAGAGAAAAGTTATATTTTCATCCAATGTGTACTCCATGTTAACGACTCATGCAACATGGTATATATATGTGTGCATAATCGACCCTCATTTTAAGTGTGGCCATATGCAACACGGTCTATTTTGGTTTAAGGAAATACATGAATATGTAGGGTGATTGCTACATTACCGGGGGAGCATGTTCTAATAGTTGAGCCATTAGTGGCTTGGCACTTGGTAGTAGCCAAACATACACCCTTAGGCTCTATAGATTCTATTTGTTAAATGCTACTTGCTTTGTATGTACACTAATACATACCTATAGTAATAGGTGTGTGTATGTGCATATACTAGTGCACATCCATGGTGAATGATTGCTATGATATAATCCCTTGTTTTCACTTTGATCACCATATTTAGTTAGAATGTGGGCAGTGGGCACCAAATAAGTGTGTAGATGCTTTTGAGCTTGAGTCTTTCTAGCTCAAAATTTAGAAGAAAATCTTATATCACGACATTACTAATGGCATATATTAATTGCATGTATAATGCAATGCTATAGAAAATGCATGCAAGAATGCATACAAACATGTAAGATAATAAACAAGCAAGGGTGTGTATTGATAGAGGGGCATAATACTTGTTTATTTATCATACAATATAGAATATGTATGTATCAATGTATGCTTGAAGAATGCGTACTTGTTCATCCTTGCAAATTCATATACGTATCATGCAAACAAATTCTTAAAAATTGAAAACAGGAAAAGAAGTTTTAAAACATTTTGTTATGAAATTTGCATATGAATATTATTTTAATATCATTAAATCGATGTTTATATCACTTTTAAAAGTTTTTATTTTTGCAATCATATGCTGTGTGAATGATTTAGCACACACCATTCAAACCTTTGGCAAATAATTGCCATGATAATCATCATGTAGATTATAGGTGGGTAGGTAGGGGCACCCATGACATATGATCTTCATGACAAGTTTTTTAAACGAAGAAAGTTTTATTGTTTGAAAACCAATATTGTTTTTCTTTATTTATTATACACGTTGAGGTATCATAGTTGGGATAAGGATTTCATTGAAATCTTTAACCTCTTACTATTTATCTTTTGTTTTCCATTGTTTGTCATACATAGGTATATATTGTTGTTGGTGAATTTATTTCACGGCCAGATATGGGAAACACTTGAAATGGAAAAATGAGATTGAGGGGAAAGTGACATACGTGGTTAAGAGCGAAATATGACATCTAGTACGATTGAAGAGTGCTTACAATATTTTCATCTTCAAAGTGATCTTTAAAAGCCCATAATAAGTGTTCTTGAATTAGTGGGTCCTGAATTATTTTTACTTGATTAACATTTTTATTCTTATTTTCATGGCGAAAAATATATATCAGAACTGGATTTTAAATGTATTAACATAAAAGTGCTCATGCAAATGTTAGTATCATAGCGATTCTACTCCTAATAGAAGTTGTCCTTGGACTTCAACAACAACGCAGAAAATACATGGAAATTTATTTATCTTGTGAGAAATCAGAGTGTGGAGAATTGTGATGCAGGTCACAGAATTATGCCATGGATTTAGAAGTCTACATGTTTTAGCAAGCTAAACCTTCCCACTAGCAATCTATAATGTTATTAATGAAGAGGCTTTTTTGATTTAGGTTTGAGGGTGCAGCACCAGAGCCCCGCAAAGGTATTAGAAGTGGTCATGTGCCTGGAAGTAAATGTATCCCTTTCAATGAGGTATGAAAGTTCTTTAAGTTTATTGTTTTGTATTTGTGAAAGGATATTACGGTCTTTTATATTTTTCACTTGTATATCACACAAGCATTATGCAGATTTTTTTTCTTGATACCCATGTTGGTATGTCAACAAACTTTTCACTCGTGCATTCTTCCAATTTCAACGTCTCTAAATTTTCTTTGCCTTGAATATGAGTTGTGTGAATTTCTAATGCTAGACATATCAATAAAGTTTTGAAAATACCAAACTTATTCTTTAATTAGGGAACAAATATTGTTTTAGATACATATACACTTTCTTGTTTCAACATCTTTGTCTACTATTGTGGTGGTCAAATGAGTTAGGTAGTATACCACGTTGCATGCTAAGTTGGTTACATTTTGAATTTGGAAACATGCTTTTATCTATATAATATAATGTACATCGCAAGGCATCCTATAATGTTTGAATCTCTATCTTAAGTCTTAAATGGGAGCAAAGGACTTGGTGAGACATTTAAGACTTTCAAAAGTCTACATGAGCCTAATAGGATATTGAGACTTTTTCACGTAATACATTGGATGTCCTTTCACTAGAACTATGTTATTTAGAGAGATTAATCTATACATACTTTAATACAGAAAAAATTAAACAAGTTTCGATATTGTAATTATTTCTTACTAGCAATTGATATAGTATTGAATTGAACCATCTAGCACCCCTACTATCCCACCCCCCTTAGTTCCCTACACACCATTATCTTCTTTGGTAGGGAGTATGTTGACTCCTATACCCCCTTCTTTTATAGTTCGTTTGTTCCCTCCTTCATTTCTCATCCCTCAAGATAGCCTCAACAAAATATGAGATTCTTTCCAAGACTATCTGGGGAGGTTGCTCTTGAGTTTTATCTCCGTTTCACCTTGTAGTCCACCCGTGTCTCTACTCCTTGCTTTTGGCTCATGAATTGTTGGTTTGATAAGTAGTACAAACTCCATCACAAACACCTCCATTTCACTTTTACACATGACCCCCTCTCCTTTCCCCACCTCCAAAAATCCTACTGTTGCCTCCTTCATTGTGAAAAGTAGGTATTTCTTTCCTTGTGGATATGTGAACTTTAAGAGGCCCTCTACCATACCATATACCCTTTTTCTGCATCCTTTTCCATTGACATATCACTCCCCCTCATATTTAGACCCCAAATGCATATTCTCTCATACGGTCTCTCTTTATGATGTTCATGTGCAATTCCCTGATCGTATTGCCTCTACCACTCGCTCTGAACCCTTGCCTCCCTCTTGTCATGTTTTCTCCTCGAGAAACATTAGGGGAGCAACGAGGGTCATGGACATTAGCGGGGGAATTGATGAGGAAGGCTTCCATGCTAAGTTCCTCATACATCGTATCCACTCCCCAGACTCTTACATTTCGGATTTGTTTAATCTTGTTGTATGTTCCAGTTTTTCCCAAGCTCGTTCCCAACATATCATCCACCCAATTTTCAAATTGGATGCCATCTCATATCCGAATAATTATAGAACCATCATGATTTGTTTAATCTTGTTGTCTGTTTTGATTTTGATGAAGCTCGTTCCTAGCATATCATCCACCCCATTTTCAAATTGGATGCCATCTCAGGTTTTAATAATTATAGAACCATCATGATTTGTTTAACCTTGCTGTTTATTCTGGTTTTTCCCAAGATCGTTCCCAACATATCATCCACTTGATTTTCAAATTGGATGCCATCTCAGATCTGAATAATTATAGAACCATCATGATTGGACACACCTTCTCCAAGCTCGATGGTATAGTTCTTTGTTTTTGTCTTTCAGACGAACTTGTGAGTAGGCACCTCAAGGCTATAGGATTAGGTAGGTTTCCTCCTGTAGGAACAATGCATAAACCATGTTGTTACACTCAGGGTTATTATTGAGGAGGCTCATCATTTGTCTTTGAAAGTTTTTTGTTGCTTTGTGGAGTTCGAAAAGCGTTTGATATGGCCCTGAGAGACCTTGTTCCAACRACTTCGTGACATTGGCGTTTTAGAGACACTCTTGGTTGTCATCATGAGACTTTGAGTTGTTTCTTGGCCATATTCGTACAACCCACAACCTTTTTGAATTCATTAGGAGAAGTATCGAGGTTAAGCATGGGTGCCCCCTTTCGTCCAATGTCTTTGGGATTTACATTGATGAGTAGGAGTCTTTTCCCCGAGAGCATTTTCAAGACGATGATGGTTGTCTCCTACACCATGTGTTAATATCTTTGCTTCATTTTATTGATGATTTGATTCTTTTGGCCTCGTCACTTGAGGGCCTACAAAGATAGATCAATGTTTTATCCATCTTTTGTGATTCTTCAGTAGTTGATGGTTAAACTTGGTAAAACCAAGGTTATGATCTTTAAAGCATCAAACGTACTTTATCTAATCATTATAGCTTACCCATACTGAAGGGTTTAGTTACATGTGTTGAGGAAAATATATGAAATTATCTTACTCAAACATTTTCAGATCCTGGTTGGCTAAAGCAAGATAGACGGGAATATCACCCTAGGTTTATAGCCATAAAAAATGTTATCCTAATTCACAAGTATTGTTTACAAGTGCTTAGGTTGATTTTTTTATAAATAAAAGATTGCTGAAAAATTCATTATTTATGTATTTTTCTGAACATAACAAATGCTAAAATAAATATAGAGATAGAAGAAAAGACACCAAGTCAATAATCAAAACAGATGAGACAGAAATAAATCCTTTATTTCATTCCAATTTATCAAAGAATCGTTCTTTTTACAAAATTTCCTGAGGAAGTTTTGGACCAAAGTCAAACTTAGACGTCCCCAATGAAACATACAAAAGGACTTCTGACAGAAAATTAAAAAACTAAACTTGAAAAGATGGATCAACTTGCCATAGATTGCTGCCCAGTAGACTCTGCACAATAGCCTTTATCAGTCATGAAAACTAATTCACAAACAGACAAGTCTACACAGACTATCAACGATAGATCAACACCTCTGAAAAACAAGTGTCTGAATGATGTAATTCAACCCTGAATCTTGCTGTTTACAATAGGACCCTACTATCATAAAAAAAAATAGGCTTCTAATGAACTAATGAATGAATGAAAACTGAATTATCTCAACAAAAACTCAAAGAGAAAACCTTAGTATGCTTCTCCTTCTATTCTCCTCCTGTTCCTCCCTTTCCTTTTGCCTTTTAAGCAAATTAGAATTGGTTGAAGTAGTTGAACTACTTCATTAGTTAAGTTAACTAAAACTCAACCAACTTTTAGTTAGGGGGAAAGTAATAAATCATAATAAGGGTTTTTAAATAAATAATAACTAGTAGGTGGGACCCCTTGTGACTCCTTTTAGCTTTTAACAATCATAACACAACTAGTTAATTAAACAAAACATCCCTCCTTGTGACTCCCATCATCACATTCATATTTGACAATTTCTGTCAATAATATTTGAAATTATTTCCAAAATATTTTACTCATATATCCAAAAATAGTATGCTGTCCAAAATTTCAGAAGTCAATTGTTCTCAACAATTAATAAATAAATGAAAACTTAAAATCCATATTTCCCATTCTGAGATGCAATCCTCCCCTTGTTGCTGCTGTCACCTTTTGATCTCTCTGAATTTGCCTTTGGCTGTGTTGAGCCTTTAGGCCTAATCTTGCTGATCACATGAGAGCAATCATTCCTCAAATGCATGTGGGAGGACACGGATTTATCAGTCATTGGAGGGTGAGGAAGGGGTAGCAATGGCTTTTCCTTGGTCAGGGGCATGGTGGGCCTCGGTTTTCAACCTTTTACTCGCATGGGAAGATTGAACTGGTGAGTGGACAAGGGCAACTTGGACAATTTGCTTGATAGGCGAGAAACCAGGTAAATACAAATTGGGCCAGCCACGATGTTGGGATACTGCCGGGTGGACAATCTCTTGCCATCCATCATTTTCGGGAACTTTAGGTTGCAATGAGACATGAGGAGGGCACGGGAATACCAGGGACCTGTGGGGCTTGGAAGGGAGGCCTTTTAGGCCTAGGTTGGACCACTCCTTACCCGATCCAATTAAAAAATCCAGCTTGAAACAACTGGCCTAACTCTTGCAAGTCAACATCAAAGTGTATGGAGAATCTTGGCCTTCTAGGGCCCCTGTTCCAATTACCTCTTCCTCAGTTACCTTTGCCATGGCTACCCCGGCTGAAAAAGCTCATTCTTGTATGCATAATTGATTAACAAATAGTTTCTTTAATTTTGTCTCAACAACATATCAGACTCATGCAATCCAATCCATACAAATTGTTTAATCATAGTCAATGAGCAGGGGGTGAACAAAGGTTCTGGGATATGGCATGGGTTGTATTGAGCGAAAAAAGTTAACATGAGGGGGGAAAGATCATGGTTACTGCTCACAGACAACAAACAATCAACTGTAACGTAAACCAATATATCAATGTACTCCATCTCTGTGGTCTTAAACTGTCATAATACAGAGTTCCGCTTAACTGTAATTAAATTTTAGGAACAGGGAGTGGGTAATGAATATGGGAAGGTGAGAGGATTGTAATTAGTGAAATGTGATATAATGGTAGGGGAAAAGAGTGGATACTGTTCATAAAATCAATTAAGTAATCCATAAAACAATTTTGTATTTAATGCAAACGATCCAAGACTAACCAAATAATTACTGTGGTTAATTTAACCATTACTGTGTGTTAAACTTGCTCATTGTCCACATTTAAATCTTTAACACTTTTAATTAATCACAATGTTATCATATTCAAAAACAATATGCTTTCCAAACAACCTGTATAAGAATTCTGTTTCCTCTCACTTCTTCCATTAATATTTAAAACAATTCCAATGAACACACAG
>SNQJ01S0127545.1:0-13741 GCA_010110895.2 Picea sitchensis
ACCTAAAAACAAATTTAACTCATTAATTCTTTCACTGAGTTAAGTTTAACCCAACATACATGCCCCCCACATATTCAATCTACCTAAATATACGTCTAGACTTTTCATACGTGACTTGATAACTATCCAGGTCTTACAAACATATGCCCATTTACATGTAATCAATTATTTTTACAACTCCAAAATAAATATAATTTTTTTCTTTCTTTCAGGGTAATTCAACCATCACCTCTCTTGCTCTTGCCTTGATGTACTAGTAGATCTGACATATTGAAGTTCCATAACTCAAAGTTATTTTTGCCACGTCAAACTTTGACCTCTATATTTTTACCATTAGCAAAAACTCCCAAACTAGAGCTTATAAAACCAAACTTTTATAATATGTAGAGCTTATAAAACCAAACTTTGACCTCTAATATTTTTACCATTAGCAAAAACTCCCAAAAACTAGAGCTTAAAAAACAGCTTTTCCTGGAGCACTCCAATTATACAAACTTAATTACTCAAATATGGAGATCCAACAATTCCTTACCAGATTTCTGTAATCTGGCAAAATCAATGAGAAGCGAAAAAGTAAAACGTTTAACTAAAAAAAACTCTGAACGTTTGGGGTTGGCTGACATTTACGGGTCGATCAGATCTTCAGACATTGTCAAGATCCGATTCCAAATTAACGAGAAAAGAGAACCGTGTGCGACGCACATCTACAGAACGCCAGCTGTGATGCTGTCGTTTACATTATAAAATATGCAGGTAAGACCTGTAGTCTTCATTTGATATTGTAATTGTACTGTCTTAATATATGTGTAGGTGCCTAAACTGCTTTAAAAACATACAATTTCTTTGAAATTTATTGTGATATAATTGTTGAAACTTTCATAGTCGTTTTCCTTTTGGTTTTCTCTATAAGCAGGTAGTTGCTTTCAAACGTCGGAATAGAGACCTACAGTCCGAAATACGCCTGCGTCTGTGCTGGCGATCTTATCTTCCTGACGATGCATTCTCATCATCATTCTCCATGGATCGATCTGTCTGTTTCTCCCTCTCTGCCTTCCTTCGATGTGCAACCATGTCATAAAACATTTAGTGTATGGAATCTAGTCAGAGTAATGGATATTGTTCGAAGACTGTAGGCTTACTTATATATGGCTAGCGTGCCAGTGGAATTGCACATTTTCCACGTGTAAGTCTGACCATATTGAGTAGATTATTTTTCCCTAGTTTTGAACCATAAACATGCAATGACTATAGCTCAGGCCAGAAGCAATTGATCTATATGGGAGACTTTACATTGAGTAGATTATCATTGTCATCGGATGTGCTTGCTGACTCATCTCATCCATGTGTTGAAGTGGCAATAGACACGTTATCCTATTCATTATAGATTTTTCTAAGAGTATTGAAGTGACTGTTTTTAACCTAAAATTTTGTAAGGTTTTCTATCCAGAACTTTACATATAGCAAAATTTTAATAAAAAACGGTCAATTCAATATTCCAAACGTGATTGCTACCATTTTCCGACCCAGAAAGGTCCCATTGCCATTGGCTTTTCAGCTAAGGCTACTCCTATATAAATTATATAAATTCTACGCTCACCTCCTCCTACTCCACTCTACTGCTCGCTTGCTGGATTCTAAGGAGGGTTGGGGTATGGCTGAAATCTGATCTATGTCTCGATTTTATTAAAATAGGAGAGCAGAGTATTCCACACCAAACAAACAATATGTGAAAAATATTATTGAATTAATTTACTCAATACATATACATATAAATACAATAAGTTTGTTTTAAAATAGATATCACACAATCACTCAATTAAGATAATATCTCAACTTCACACTATTTATAGTATTATCAAACTCTTAGTTAGAGAGAATCTCTCACAACCAACTATCTAACAATCTCCTAAATTGTTGGATTAAACCGCTCTTTGAAGATTGTTCTCTACATTACAAACATAATCTTCTCACACACATGATTAAGACAATCAACCTCACACTATTCACACTATTCTCAAACTCTTAGTTAGAAAGAATCTCCCACAACCAACTATCTAACAATCTAAATTGTCAGATTAAACCACTCTCCTAGAAATTGTTCTCTACATTACAAACATAATCTTCACACACATGATTAGGAGTAAACTAATTTCATTTTTCTAAGGTTTTTTTGGTCCTTAGTTATAGGTGAAGGAAGTGTCTACTGAAATGTATTACATAATTTATTTCCAAAAAATTTAATAATTAATTATTAGTTTGATTTACATTGAAATTTTGATAAATTGTATAATACCAAGCTGAACAAACCTATTAGCAGATGTGGATTACATACGGATTCCTTGATGTAAATCTTTTATTAAGGATTATCTTCAGGTGTTCTTTTCATTGAAAACCACAAAATATTTTTGTTCATTTGATTTACTCATGCAACTCTATCTGCTTATTTTGATGCCGTATTAGCCTCTAAAGCTTTCATACTTAATCTAGAGCTATTTTGCATAACAAAACCTTCAAAAATTCCAAGTGCAGTGAAGGGTTTATTTGGGGAGCGGTATTGCTGAAAACCGATTTGTCAGGTCGGAACTTCTTGACAGTCACAGGTTCTTCGTTGGAATTTGCCAGTTGTTTGCATGAACTTGTTATCATGTGTAAAGAAGTGGCAACGTTGAAGAAGTTGACTTGTCATATGCCGAATCTTTGACTTGTTACAGTTGGAGAAATTGCCACATTGGCTAGCGGTATATGTCGGATCTTTGACTTGTTAACGTTCGAGAAGTTGCCACATCTGCTCTAAGATCCAAGCGCATTTATGTGTGGTAGTTTAAACGTTTTAAGTTTTGGTTTTTTTCTGGCAATATTTTTTGGAGATATTTGCCTAAAATCTAGTGAAAAATTGTTAGATTGACATATTTGAGTGGTTATTTCTGTACAATTTGAGTGCTCCAGGGTTTTCCAGCATGCTTAATTCATTTCTGCATTCAAAAATGAATTTTAAACAACAGAAAATAGTGTTTTCTTGCAGATTTATGTAGTCGGATTCCTGCAAAAAAAAACCAAAAAGTAAAACAATTAGACAAGGCCTAAGTTATTTGTTTTTTTATGCCTGTCATTTTAAGTTTTATACAAATTCACTGGGCTTAATTTTTTTTGGCTGTTATATGCAAACTTGAATAGGTGAGTTAATAATTTGTAGCGATTCATGTGTGTAAAATTTATTTTGTTGCTATATGCAAACTTTTGTAATAGAAGCCTCTTATATATATATATAAAAAAAAAAAGAGGCTTCTATTACAAAAGTTTGCATATCAACATTTGAACTCTTGATTATAAAAGACTATAAAAGGTTTAGAAACATTTGAACTCATGATTATAAAAGGTTTAAAAATATTTGAACTCACTTAGATTAAGGGTATTTGGAGTTCCACTCTAGTCGAAGTCACAAGTTGCAAGTAGATGTCTGTCCCTTTTTCTTGGGCCATTCATCATCTTGTCCAAGTCCATGGCTTCTTGATCTTGAAAATTTACAGGTTCGAGTCCTGTAGCGACATTGAGAAATTCTGGTGGGAATGGAGCTTCAAGGGGCAAATAAAATATGGTGAAATCTAACATAGTCCAAATTTGTGGCACAATTATCAAGATCCGTGAATAAGAAATCTGGATCGACAAGCTACAAGCAGAACACCATTGCTATCATTATCTGAGGGATTAGCCTCGGGCTTCTTGGTGCAACTGATGGGGAAAACATGCGAACAAAAGTTGGTCAAGGAGGGAGTAAGCAATCCTCGTTGGGTAACTCGTCATAACCAGAAATAATGTCTGGCTTCGCAGAGGAGAGGAAATCCCGACGGACCCATTTCTTGACTGGATATTCAGTTAACCATTAATAAATGGGAGACCTTGCTTTTGGAACTTCAAAGGAAGAATTACGATCCATTTTGGTAGCGAACTATAAGCATGGCTGGAGCATTTCCACCAAATTTGTTGCAAATTGCAATCCAATGGTAGCTCAATCCAAAGTTTACATCTAACCTTAACCTTCCTGTTTGAGTAAATCAATAAATTGTGAGTGGATGAACAACATCAAATTTCCTTTACTTTTCCAACGAACCTCTGTCAAGTCTACCACTCTGTAACATCCCTAGCCACCAATAGGCCGGACAACGCTACTATGCGAAACATTCACGTATATATATATAAGGCATTTTAATCAATTTAAAACACATAACATAGAGTTCACTGTTACCATTCAAATTCAAACAAGATTGACAGTAAATCCACATGCAACGGAATACATGATAGCATTCAAGCAACACATAACATACATAAAATACATAATTAAGCACATAATTGATACTTATCTTTTAGCCGGAGTAAATCCACCAACTACGTGCAGACCTTCAACGAACCTCCCAACCTTAGACCACGTTGCTCATCACGCTCAACAGTGGGTCACCCTCGAGCTGGGACTAAACTCCACCTCGGGCAAGGGAATCCTAGACTAGGCTGAGGTTACAGGAAAACTGCACAATGCAACTGAAAGGGTTCTCTCTAGGAGCCTTCTTACGCCCACTACTCATGGACTCTCATTCCCCACATGTTTGTTCCACCTGGGAGTATACACCTTCACTATCACACAGTCCATCGACTACTTCACCTCCCTCTCAGAGTCTCGGCAACAGGTCGGATCAGGAATTCTCAGAGCTCCATAACTGGTGTTGGACTCTCTCTGGGAAAAAACCACTTCCCAACAAACTCTCTCACATGGAGAGAGCTTCTCATAGGCCTGACAACCTGCCTCTTCAACCAGTTTCAACTCAATTCCCGCAAGGTGAGGATAACAACAACAACAATAGAAATTCGGTTCACTCACAGGTGACAACAACAATAGGAATTTGGGTATGGACATCCAAAGACGACAACATTCCCACTAAGATGCAACACGGCTCAGGTAAAACACCAGACAACAACCCAAACGGTTAAGGTACGGACTCGTCTCTACAAGAGCGGATAGGCTGGTTCACGGAAATACATAGGTCATCTTCACGGTTTTAGCTTTCAGAATGCGTGGTTATACAGAGGTCCAACACAGACGCAAACGATTCAGATGGAGGATGTGTCATCTTCTCAAGAAAACATCACAGGTCGGCCTCACAGTTTTCTGGTTTCAGAGTTGTGTGAGGGTATGCAGAGATCAGATGCAGATGCCAAACATGATAGACAACTGATGGGAGAATGGAGGACCAACCCCCAACACAAGCTGACTCTTCAGCTTTCACTGCATGCGCCCAGGTCATCACTTGTCTTCCTGGGGCTGCATGCATTCCCTTTTGCACACGTTGGAGCTGCATGTATTTCCTCTCCTAGGACTTAGGATAAAAAAATGTCTTTCACACAGCTTTGAAATAATAATAAATTATTATTCTCATGGTTTTAAGCCCCTAAGATTAGCCCCTCTTTCCAACCTTTCAACCCCCTTTCCCTTACCCACCTTGTGGAAGCTTAGTCCCCCATCACTCTTTCTTCATGGTCGGTCTACACACAACGTTGTTTATATTTTATTAATGATTTTGCATAATTGCATATACAAAACAGGCTCATGGCCTTAGCTTCCTAGGCTCTCTAGCCAAATAAACACATAAGCCCACCAGCTTATCAACACTCGACTCACCAGCCTACAAAACATGTTTACAATTCATAAATACAACATGGGCTCATCCTTGGGGATATTACAATCCCCTCCCCTTATTTTTGCACCGTCCTCAGTGCAACTCTTTACACAACATCAACAAGATTTCCAAAATCTTCAAAAAGATGTGAGTATTATGCCCGCATAGCATCAGCATGCTTCCATGTCACATCCTCAGGACCGTACTAGGTCCACTGGACCTTTACAATCCCTATGGCTTGATTCCAGAGTTGTTTTCTCTTCCGTTCCAATATGTGTACATGATGCACTTGCAAGACGCCTTCTTGCTCCACCTGAATCACATTCCAATCAATCACATTATTAGGATTAGGTATATATTTCTTAAGCAATGAAATATGAAACACATTATGTATAGTCATGGATGCAGGTAATGCAAGCATATATGAAACTGGCCCAATCCTTTCTAGGATTTCAAATGGCCCACAAAATATGGTTTCCAACTTCGAACAGTTTCCCAGCCTCAGGGAACTTCTATTGGCTTTCACTTTTAGGAAAACATGCTCTCCCACTTTAAACTCTATGTGGGTTCTATTTTTATCAACATAATGTTTCTACCTATCTTGGGCAACGTTTAAATTCTGCTTAATTTTTAGCATTTGCTCTTCCATTTCCTTGAGCAACTCTAGTCCAAACACTGCTCTATCAGCTGGATTATCCCAACTTATTGGAGTATTGCACTTTCTGCCATAAAGTGCTTCAAATGGGCTCTTCTTCAACAATTCTTGATACCCATTGTTGTTGGCAAATTCTACCAAGTGTAGGTAGTCTTCCCATTTAGATGGTTTTTCCATCACATACATCCTTAGTATGTCTTCTATTACTTGATTCACTTGCTCTGTTTTCCCATCAAACTCAGGATGATAAGCAGTGTTGAAATTCAGATTTGCTCCAAACCCTTTGAATAACCCTTTCCAGAATTTTGAGGTGAATTTCGGGTCCCTGTTAGATACAATTGTCTTGGGAATACCATGCAATCGTGTTATTTCCCTCATAAAAATATCAGCAACGTTAATTACCTTGTGAGTAGTCTTTAGTGGAATAAAATCGACAGCTTTTGTAAGCTTGTCCACCACCACCATGATTGAATCATGTTGTTTGTTGGTCCTGGGAATTCCTGTGATGAAATCCATTTTCACTACCTCCCACTTCCACTCAGGAATGGGTAAAGGTTGTAGCAACCCTGCTGGGTGCATATGCTCAGCTTTAACCTTCTGGCATTCCATATATATGGCGATGTATTCTGCAATTTCTTTCTTCATACCTGGCCAAAACTAATGGCTCTTGACTGTTGCCATAGTTTTCTGATATCCAGGGTGCCCTGCATAAGGCACATTATGCATTTCATTCAAAATCATAAGTTTCAAGTCATGGACATTAGGTACATAAATTATGTTCTTGTACAGAAGTGTTCCATCGGTTTCCAATTTATAATTTTCCACTTTCTGTGGCATCTCATCTTGCTGTAGCTTTGCTACCAAATCCCTGTACTGTAAATCTGCATTTGCAGCTTCCAAAATTCTGCCTTTAATATCAGTTCGTTACATGCTAATGGTTGTAGCATGTAATTCATGCACTTTCCTGTTGATTGCATCAACCACTTTGTTCTCTTTTCCTTTGATATGCTTGATATCAAAGTCGTATTCACAAAGAAATTCTAACCACCTACTCTCTCTAGCATTCAAGGTTGGATGATCAAACAAATACTTCAGACCGTTATGGTTTGTCCTCAGTTCAAACCTCCTTCCCATGAGGTAATGCCTCCATTTCTTCAGAGCGTGAACGATGGCCGCCAACTCCAAATCATGAGTTGCATAGTTCTTTTCGTTCTCTTTCAACTTTCTGGATTCATAACAAATTATGAACCCATTTTGACTGAGGACTCCTCCCAGTCCTTCTTTGTATGCATCTGTACACACTATAAAGTCTTCATTCGGATTTGCAATCCTCAGGATTGGAGCACTGGTTAACAACTTCTTCAATCGCTGGAAGCTTTTCTCACATTCCTTTGTCCATTGAAATTTCTTCTCCTTCCTTTTCAAGGAAGTGATAGGGTAAGCTATCCTTGAGAACCATGCAATGAACCTTCTATAATAACCAACTAGATCCATAAAGGATCTTACTTCTATCACATTCTTTGGCGCTAACCATTCTCCGATGGCCTCAATCTTCTTAGGATCCACAACTATCCCATCCTTTGAGATTATGTGCCCCAAGTAATGGATCTTCTTTTGATAAAATGAGCATTTTCTCAACTTGGCATACAAATGGTGCTCCCTTAGCACCTACAACACCATCCTCAGATGTTGTTCATTCTCTTCCTCCGACTTGGAATACACCAGGATGTCATCCAAGAAGACTATGAAAAACTTATCTAGATATTCCCTGAATACCCCATTCATTAAACACATGAAAACAACGGGTGCATTCGACAACCCAAAAGGCACAACTGTGAATTCATAATGATCGTACCTTGTTCTAAAGGCGGTCTTGCTGATGTCTTCATCCTTTATTCTTACCTGGTGATATCATGCTCTAAGATCTATTTTTTTAAATATCTTAGCATCCTTCAACTGGTCAAAGAGATCATCGATCTGTGGCAAAGGATACTTGTTCTTTACAGACACTTTGTTCAGTTGTCTGAAATCGATGCACAATCTTAGTGTCCCATCCTTCTTCTTCACGAACAAGACCGGGGCTCCCCAAGGTGACACACTTTGGCGTATATACCCCTTATTCAAAATATCTTCAATATGCAATTGCAGTTATTTCAGCTCTGGTGTACTCATTCTGTAAGGAACTTTTGATACTGGAGCTGCTCCAGGCATCATGTTTACAGAAAAATGAATATCTCTCTTTGGGGGTAATTCGGGTACCTCCTGGAATACATCTTCAAACTCTTTTAGTACCACATGGTCTTCAATCTTTGAGACCTCATCCTTATATGCTTCCTCCACATGGGCTGCAAATAATTGACAACCTTTCCTATAACACTTCTTCAGCTGCATTGTTGAGATTTCTTTAATAGCAACAACTCTAGGAATTCCTTGGACTGTTCTTTGATTACCCTCCTCATCCAGGCAAGTGAATGCCTTGTTACAACAGTCTAGGATGGCATGGTGTTGGTCCAACCAATGCATCCCAATTAGACAGTCATAGGAACCTAAAGGCAGAATGTTCAATTCAGCCCTTGTGCTTAGTCCATTCATGTCCACTGGATAGTACTTAACCAATTCCGTAACCTTTCTTTTTGTTCCTGTAGCCAATTGCACTAACCAAGATTTTCCATGTTTTCTCCTCGACAATTGCAAACTTTCTACCACCCTAGGGTCTATATAACTATGACTAGCCCCTGAATCAATTAAAATAGTAAAGACATGGTTGTTGATCATACATTCCACTTCAATCATGTGTGATTGGTATTTTACTGCCCATGTCCTCCATTGTTTCAACTTGTTGAACATTATGGACATATCTCACTTTTCCATTTTTGTGGGGACAGTCTCTGTACTTGTGGTTTCCCTGACAGCCCCAACACTGAATGGGCGTCTGACTTGGCCTTTGTCCCCCTACATCAGTTGTTCTCAGCTCTCTAAACAATGGCTGGCCTTGAGGACTGTTTCTGAAAAAGGGAGGTTTGCTTCCCTTCTGCCTCTGTTCTTTCTTAAACTTCTTCTGGTCATCCCAAGCCTTCTGAAAAGTAGGTTTTTCTCTTTTCTTCTCATATAAGTGTTTTTCTTTCCTTGTCATTTCTTCCATAGTCTTAGGGTCACCATACTGAATCTTGTCCCCAATGGAAGGTGGTAGTCCACTCATATACCTTTGAATTTTGACAGTCTCATCCTTGATGAAGGGAACATATTTCAACAACTCCAAGAACCTTTGTCTGTATTCATCAATGGACATGCTGCCCAGCTTGAGTTCAAAGAAATATTTCATTTTTCTGTCATAATATCTTTTAGTCAAGTATTTCTTTTCGAAATACCTCTTGAATTCTTTCCAGGTAACAACTTTCTCTTTGATGTGCTGCACCTACACAAGCTGATCCCACCACATGGATGCTTTTCCTTTCAGTTGATACATCACAATTCTTCCTTCTGCATGAGAGGAATAATTCTGCAGTTGGAAATATTTTCTCATTCCAAGCAACCATGTCTCGGCATCTTCCTCCTTCTTATGTTCTCCATCAAACGTAGGAGGATTAATCTTGTTCATTTCTCCCTTCAGTTCATCCACTCCAGATATCCTATGTTTTCTGGTAGGAGATGGGCTTGAACTACTGTGTGCCTCCTTATTGGAATGTTTCGAGGAGTGAGGATGATGCCTGCTAACACTTCTTGATCTTTTTTTCTTCTTAGGGGATTCACGACTCCCTATTTTGCTTGAATCACCTTCCTTATCCAACTTCTTTTAGATCCTTTCCAGGCTCTGCATCAACTTTAAGTTGAATTCTCCCTATTGATCCATGGATTTCATGAGCATTTTGTTATCTGCTTGGTTAGTCTGGGAATCTTTCTGCAATCGATCAATGATTTTTATCATATGCCCTTCCTTATCTATCTCTTCTCCATTTCCACTGGACTTCGATCCTTCAACTCCCAAATGGACATCCATTCCTTTTGATTCATTCTATGAACTGGAAGCAGTTCGTGCATCTTCCATTTATTTTCACTTAGTGGCAACTCTATTCGGTTCTGGCACTCGTTAAACTTCTGCAAACACAATGTGCAGACAACCGAAGTTTGTCAGGCCATCATTCCTTCAAAAATCTCACATCATTCATAAACAAATTTGATTCAAGAAAACGTTCAGTTTTCATTCTCTGTTATTCTTGTTCAATCAAGAATCCCTACAGATTTCTTCTTTCGAAGCTTTTCTCTGCTAATTTTTTGGGCACTAGCCCCTTTCTCTCAGTCCCCAACCCACGCGACCATGGGTCGTGACCAAGCGCTAAATCAATAAGTGCATACTCAGGACTTCGGCATTTGGCTTCTTAAGATTTCCAAGAACCACACAATGATCTCTCGGAGTTCAGAATTAACGAACTCATGAAGTAGGGAAGATCAACCATCCACTACTAGTCGACATCCAACCACTGACACTCGCTATGGAACTTCAAGCATGTGAGCTCCGGGACTTCGGAGGATTTCACATCCGCACACCCCCAACGCCCCAAACCATTAATTTTCGAACACTTCCATGTCATCTTTGGTGACTTTATTACGTCTCGTCACCCCGACATTACGAAACGTTTTGACATTTCTTTCTTTTGTTCCCTTATGAATCATCCTTTTGGAGTGTTAAGTCTCCAAACTTCACAACTGGCGCCAAGCATCCTCTGGGACCCATGGTTTCTCACAACACTTAACGGATTTCAAATTGCGGGGGCATGCATTTGCAGTTTGGAGTAACATGCTTTTCATCCCGCAATTCCTCTGATGCTAACACGTAACCCCCCAGGAAAACTGTGGTTTGGATTGTGGAATCGCCTTGGAGAATTAACTCCCGTGCAACTTGGGTCCCTGCATTTCCTCCTGGCCGTCGATCTTTATGTATCGTGATCAATGCCATTGTGGGTCCTCCAATTTTTAACTATGTTATTCAACCTTAGGGCCCACATAGTACAACTATAAACATTTCAGATGAGAGCACGTGGCAGGTATAGGAAAGTTCCACCTCGCCTCCTAGTGATGTCATCATGACTCACCACTTTGACTCTTCGGGCTTTGGGAGTTTCAACTCCTCTACGCTCGCTTTTGCCTGGAGCGCTTTCCCCTGGATTTAACAATCTACCGACGCGTGTCCTCCTTCATGATCAATGACTATGAGTGACTTCAGCACTTCAGGCTTCAAGAGTTTCAAACTCACAACACTTGCTTCCTCATGAAGTACTTCCACCCGAAGTACACGATCTCTTGATGCGTGTCCTTCTCAATGGACGGTTGCGATCTACTTCGGCTATTTCGCTTTCTCCTCAATCACAGAACTTCCAAAGTTCTCTCGCTTCGGAGTTGTGGATCTTGCGCCACTTGTCAACCTGGATCGGACAACTATCGATCCTTTGCGCTCAGATCCGATGGCTTGGGATCCGTTTCCTCCTCGGTGATCTCCTTTGCTTTCCTGGACAAAGATATAACGTTCCAGACTCCTTCCAACAATAGATCTAACGACTGTTGTCGCTCCTCCTCCTGAGCTTCGTTTCTCGAACCCCTTTCTCCTTAGAGGGTTGCTTCGACACTTAGTCAAATTTCGGATCTATGCACTCCTTGCAACAAATCTTCGCGTCCCTTCGCGAGAAAACTCAATCTATTTCTCCCGATATTTTTGAGTCAAAGACTCTGTCGACGCACTCCTTGCACCCAGAGACACTCTCAACCTTGAAATTTGTCCCTTTCGACAACAATTCACTCTGGAAACTTTGTCTCTTTAACCACTAACATGGTCCATCCAGGCTCAATGTCGAAAGCATGCTCTAATACCATATTGTAACATCCCTAGCCACCAACAAACTGGGCAACGCTACTACGCGGAACATTCACACACACACACACACACACACACACATATAAGGCATTTTAATCAATTTAAAACACATAAAACAGAGTTTATTGTTACCATTCAAATTCAAACAAGATTGACAATAAATCCACATGCAAAAGAATACATGATAACATTCAAGCATCACATAACATGCATAAAATACATAATTAAGCACATAATTGATACTTATCTTTTAGCCGGAGTAAATCCATCAACTATGTGCAAACCTTCCACGAACCTCCCAGCCTTAGACCACGATGCTCATCACGCTCAGTAGTGGATCACCCCTGAGCTGGGACTAAGCTCCACCCCATGCAAGGGAATCCTAGACTAGGCTGAGGTTACATGAAAACTACACAGTGCAATCAGAAGGATTCTCTCCAAGAGCCTTCTTACGCCCACTACTCACAAACTCTCATTCCCCACATGCATGTTCCACCCAGGACTAAACACCTTCACTGTCACATAGTCCATCGGCTGCTTCACCTCCCTCTCAGGGTCTCGGCAATAGGTCGGATCAGGTATTCTCAGAGCTCCGTAGTTGGTGTTGGACTCTCTCTCAGAGAAAACCACTTCCCAACAAACTCTCTCACATGGAGAGAACTGCTCACAAGCCTGACAACCTGCCTCTTCAACCAGTTTCAACTCAATTCCCGCAAGGTGAGAATAACAACAACAATAATAGGAATTCAGTTCACTCATGGGTGACAACGGCAACAAGAATTTGGGTATGGACGTCCAAAAACAACAATTGTCCCACTAAGATGCAACATGGCTCAGGTAACACACCGGACAACAACCCAAACAATTAAGGTATAGAATCGGCTCTGCAAGAGCGGATAGGCTGGTTCATAGAAATACACAGGTCAACTTCGTGGTTCTGGCTTTCAGAATGCGTGGTTATGCAGAGGTCCAACACAAACACAAACGGTTTAGATGGAGGATGCATTGGCTTCTCAAGAAAACATCACAGGTCAGCCTCACGGTTTTTTGGTTTCAGAGTTGCCTGAAGTATGCAGAGATCAGATGTAGACGCCAAACATGATAGTCATATGATGGGAGAATGGAGGACCAACCCCCAACAGGAGCTGACTCTTCAACTTTAACTGCATGCACCTAGGTTGACACTTGTCTTCCTGGAGCTACATGTGTTCCCTTTTGCACACGTTGGAGTTGCATGTGTTGCCTCTCTGAGGACTTAGGATAAAAACATGTCTTTCACACAGCTTTGGAATCAGGGATGATTTTAAGGATGGAAATTTATTTTAAAATGTAGAAACCTTGGCGAATCTTACTAATCCTTCATATGTCAACTATAAATGTTTGGCGATATTTTTGTAAAAGTATTCAAATGTCTAAGTATTTTATATAGTTTTTATAAAATTTTGGCGATTTTTAAGGTAAAATAATTTTATCCTATAGAATTTGGGCGAATCATTTTTAAAATAGCGAATCTCGTTTTTGGAAAAACCATGGAAAATTAGCCCATGAGCGAAA
>SNQJ01S0127545.1:13791-26208 GCA_010110895.2 Picea sitchensis
AAATTTTGGCGATTTTTAAGGTAAAATAATTTTATCCTATAGAATTTGGGCGAATCATTTTTAAAATAGCGAATCTCGTTTTTGGAAAAACCATGGAAAATTAGCCCATGAGCGAAATTTAGCCCCTAAAATCATCCCTGTTTAGAATAATAATAATTTATTATTCTCAAGGACTTAAGCCCCTAAGCTTATCCCCTCTTTCCAACTTTTCATCCCCCTTTCCCTTACCCACCTTGTGGAAGCTTAGTCCCCCATCACTCTTTCTTTGTGGTTGGTCTGCACGCAATGGTGTTTACATTTTATTAATGATTTTGCATAATTACATATACAAAAAAGGTTCCTGGCCTTAGCATCCTAGGCTCTCTGGCCAAATAAACACATAATCCCACCAGCTTATCAACACTCGGCTCACCAACCTACAAAACATGTTTACAATTCATAAATACAATAGGTGCTCGTCCTTGGAGATATTACACACTCCTTAGGTTATAGAGTAGATTAAAGGAAGCTAAGTACCTACCAGAAATTATGATCGCTACCTTACCCAATGGAAAGTCGATTTGACGGGTTTGGATTTTAGATGTCGGTAAATGTTGATGTGTAGATTTTGTATTTACCTATCAAATACATCTTAAAATAAATAAATAAATGTCTTATGGGACGTCAAATTCCATGTCTGCTTCCATCTTAGTATAATTCCTGTAACTTGTATCATTTCAGCCCTTACCTACCGGGTTCTAATTAGAATTATGTAAAGATTATTTAAAAATCGAGGAATATAATAATAAAAAATAAACTAATTTTAAGGTTACGACTAAGCTAGGCACCAAATCGGTGTATGAGAATCCCTTGTTTGTGGGCAATGGACCCCCTCCATGCAAAGATTTAACTGCTAAAATCTACGAAGGAGGATCTTAATATACTTAAGGTATTGAGGAATGAGTTTCCATGTGCATTATAAAGACTATACTAGTTGTAAGTGAAAAATGGATGATATTTTGGAACTAATAGGTTAGGTTAGTGTTAAACTTTTTATTAAAAAATAAATATATTTAGTGAAAAGATAGTAGCTTTTAATTAAAAAAGTGTATAGGAAAGGTTTCTACAAATGAGTTATGAAAATGAATTAAGGATATTATTTAATATCCTTACCATAGGTTTACTCAATAAACCCCCTCTGCTTTACCTTTGCCAAAAACCTTATAAAATGTTCTATTTCAAAAATGTTTTTAGACAAATTTCAAAAGAAATGGGTGAAATGACAATAAATGATCCCAAGTCCTTACAAATTATGTTTCCCATTCATAAGCTTTAAGGCTTCAAAATACCATTTTGAGATTGAAGGCCTAGACATGCTTGAATCCTCTAGAACTCATGGACTTGACAAGGTTATCAATTAGAATTGATCCTAACGCCGAGGCTATGAAAGTGCCTATGTAGGTCCAATAAACATGAGATGCTAAAGCTTCCATAAGTTAGTGCCCAAAAACACTATAAAGAATAATTCATTTAAAATTCAAGTTCGTGAAAATACTCTCAATCCTCCCATGTGTTGTGTTGATTCAAACTTTGGAACCCTCTTTATTATCTTCGATGACATCATCATGGATGGTATAGTATATCGACGGGTAGCCTTCCACATATAGTATTATGATTGGTCCAAAAAGTCTCTATGTACAAGTATTCTATGGTTTATATCGATCCTACGTGGCACAATCTTCTATGTCTAGGGAAATCTTCAGAATTGTGCATTCCCTGATTCAATCTTTCAAATCAACCCAAGAGCTCACATTTACAATAGTTTATACAATCAAACACTATATCATTATCAGTGTCTAACCTGAGCCCACCCAATTCATACCATCTAAATGATGCCTCCTTTGCCGGGTTTGACACATCTATCTATAGTTCTCCCCTTTTATCCAGATTAGCACCCTTCTCATGCTTAGCTCAACATACTCAACATTTTATGGAATTCATCTCTTTGTAGGTATTTAGTCCAACAAGCACTTGTGAAGTTCTCAAAACATGAAGCATGAAATGCTCTTATCCCTTTTAGTGTTAAATATACTTTAGAATCCATTTAATTATAAATACGGGGTCCATGGGGAGGTCACTTGGAATTCTTGAAGACATAAATGAGCAAAATACCTTGAGTCATGGACCCATCAATACTTTAAAATATGGTTTGATTATGTGTCAAGTTTGTGGAAATGTTTATGTAATCTTAATGACATATAGTCAAGTTTGTGGAATGTTTTATGTAATCTTAATGACATATAGTTGGAATTTGAGAATTTGTCCACATTATATAGGCCCTTATCATGTTTATTAGACATCTTGGTGTCATGTTAGTATTTGACATTGCTCCCTATACTTTTAGCATTTTTTTCTCACATCATCACTACTACGTGGTAGGGTTTGATTACTTCACTTCCCTGCCTCATGCATTGTCATCATGTTAGCATTCTAGCATAGCACTAACTTTAATAAGCTACATAGAATTCGTTCATTGAATCTCATGGCACTAAAAAACATGGCAAGGTCGATTGACCTGATGTTAGTGTGGTTGTTGACCCCGCAGTAATCTAAGTGTTTGTTGGAGTTGGACATCATCATTCCACATTGCACACTATGATTAGTTCACTATATTGATGTGTTAGCATCCCTAACATCATCTTCCTTTGTCTGTCTTAGTCTTTAGACATGTTCCATGCTCTGATTTGTCTCGAGTCTTGTTAGTTCTTTTGAAATCTTATTGATGTCTGGATCTATCTAATTGGTACATTAGGAGAATTTTGAGGTACAAATGGGCCAAAAAAAAAAATGTACTATCAAAATCAACTTTAAAAGAACCTATAGGATTCAAGATGACGATGTCAACCATAAGGGTAAATATATTTGGAGGGAAAGGGAAAAAACTACTTTTTTTAATCATATTTTTTACTTATTTCCTTATAGGTTTACTCAAATTTCCATTGTAGCCTCTTGTTGGATGCATAATTAATTTCCACATCCAATGGGTATCTGAGTATCCACTCTGAATAATTTTGATAGACCCACAATGAAATAAACTACAAATACACACACACAATACAAATAAAAATAAAATTGTGTTTCTTGTATTTCATGTTTGGATGAACCCTTTCCCTTGAAGGAACTTTGTCTTAATAAGCATGTCTTCATTTCTAGAGTGCTTACCTTAACTACCATAATTGCCAAGAATTAGGTAACTTTGGAATTCCTTCCATTTCGTTGTTTACCCATACCTTAATGTATTCATGTAGGGGGACACGTTGATTTCATCTTTTATGCGCAGTGAAAACATTTCACTCTCAATATCATTTAACTCGCCACATTTCTCCCGAGCAATGGAATTATGTTCCACATTATTTACAATGAAGTCTATGAGCCACTTTTAAATCTAGACCTTGGGAATGTTGGTGAGATTAGTAAATTCCAAACCAAGGGCCCCTTTTGTTTCTATCCAGTATGCTTAATACTCCTCCGTAGTAGAAAACTTGTAATATTTCATGAGGGAAGGTCCCTCCAATCCTTTCACTACATCAATGGCTTTAAAAAATATGTGGTTTCTTCTTTGTTCCAATATATCACATGTTGAGATTAATTGTTGGAATATATTTGTTCTACTATTCCATCCAGTTTGTATTTGCTTCAATATGTTATTTGATGGAAGATTCTCTTTTTACCTTTTATCATAGATGATTTTAGGGGCCAAATTTTTCCAATGGTCTAATTTTTCATGGTTTTTTCCCAAAAAACAATTTGCAATTTCCATTTTTTCTAAAAATGATTCGCCCAAATTCCATAGAATAAAATTATTTTACCTAAAAAATCGCCAAAAATTTATAGAAAATATATAAAATCCTTAGGCATTTGAATACTTTTACAAAAGTATCGCCAAACATTTTACATTTTGCATATTAAGGACTAGTAAGAATAGCCCATGTTTCTACATTTTAATATAAATTTCCATCATTAAAATTTTCCCTGCCTCTTATGCTCATTCACACTAGTGTTATTTTTAATGAATGTGCACATAATGTTATCAATTAAAACAAATGTCCTTTTGCAATGTAGTGTTCAAGGACTCCCTTAAATAATGAATCCTTCCAGCTAGTATAGAGTCTCTATCAATTGTTTCCCATAATTCAAAAAATAAACCATTTGATCTTCAATGTTTGCAGCAACAATCTTCTTAACCCTACCTAATAACTCTTTAGTTGATTTGTCCTTGAAGGACCTCCTAGATGTTTCTTCTAGATTCTCCTCATGAACTTTGATGGAAAGAGGCTATGTGAAAAACTATTTAGTATTCAAAGTAGCTTTTAATTCAACAACCCTCTTCTTTAATCTAATATTTTCTTGCTACTGCTCATTTACATATTGTTTCAATATGTCTTTAGTCTCTTATGCATTTTCAAGTCTTCACTGGATCCCAACCGTTTTGCATCAACCACGATGTTATGGTCTTCCAAAATTCTTTTTCATCTAACCTTAATCCTTTCTATATAGGGATTTCCATATCTTTATCGTAGCTTGCATGGTTTAAGGTAACAAAGTTGTCTTCAAAAGTGGGCAATTCATGTTGTAATACTTCGTGACCTATCAACTTTTTTCTTCAATTTGTATAATTTCCCAGGCTATAATTTATCGGAATCATCATTTTCAATGTCATATCCATTATTCTCATGAGCTTCAGATTGTTTGACCTTGTATTCATTATAAAGTCTCTTCCTTTCAAGGATAGGGGTAATGGTATGTGTAATTTCCCTTTTTGAAATATGGGGATCATCTCAATCATCACCATCAAAACCTCCTCCAGATGTAGTTTTCTTACCATTTCCCCCAGATGGAAGAGATTCATTCTTCCCAGGAAGACCCGATGCATTCCTAGCAAAGTGGGAAATTGATCCTCCTCTACCACGTGGTCTAGATCTATCTCTCTATCTTCTCATGGGCCTTGTCTCATCAATAACTCCCTATTTTTATTCTCCAAAAGAATTTTCTTTCTTTCATGGGTATTGGAACTAACTAGGATATGAATGTAATCAAGAAGAAATGGATCCTTACTTAATACTAGGACTATGCATAGGAGTTATACATTTTGCTTCAATGTCATAATCCTCATTATCTCTAGCTCCTTCTACATGTTCATCTTCTTCTTATAAACAAGTATTATAACTAATTGAGATCACATGGGTTTTAAAGGTCCCCTTGAGATTGAAACACTTAATAGATTTTGTTTATTTCAAATTTAATGAATTGAAACCATGGTCATTTTCAACCAAATCCATGATGCTTTTGATATAAAATCCTGCAAACTTAAAAGGGGTCAAGATTAATTGCTTTTTTTATTTTATTCAAATAAAATTGACAATTTCTCATATTTCTTGCATACTTCAATAAATAAGAATTGATCACAAACAAATTTAGAGAGGAGATAAGGCTTCCCCTCAAATCCATAAATTCTAATATAAGTGTGATTTCCTCATAAAAATGTTGGCCTTTTCCTATGAGGAAATTTCAGGCCTCCATGGTTAATTTTTCTAGCTCATTCCCTATCAACATGTACCTAATCCTTCCAACAAAAGAATCCTAGACTTTGTAAAAATGAAACAGAGACTTGTGCTACAATAAATCCAGCTATCAACACTAAATTGTGTCTACTTCATATTCAATATCTACCTTTTGTACCAATATTTCAAAAGTATTGAAGAAAACTAGCACAAAAACCAAATACAATGTCATGAAGAACCTTCTACTTTTAATAAAATTTGAAAAATAGTGGGCCACCTCATTAAAAATGATCTCTGCCTAGTAAAAAATGGCATTTATATGCACAGTGTGATGTACAACATACAAGGCATACCTAGGAACCTACAATTTTTTCTCTTGTCCGATCATGTGAGCAAAATTCCAAGCCACTTCTTCTTATGTTTTGTCTAACTAGTTGACTTCAATCTAGTAGGACATTGGCTGAGCTGCTAATGTTGTGAAAAAATAATCCTTCAAAAAATTAATGTCATATCCCTGTGAATCTGAGAATGCATTAATCTTAAGAAGCCTAAATATCTTCATTAGTTCAAAGAGACAGAGAATCCTCATGAATGTCAAAGGAGTAAGAGGTAATGGAATTTTTCTCTTTTCTTTAATAATTAGAATCATATGCTTGGCATCAAACCTCTTAACACATATAACTGTTAGGTACCAGATCTATTATAATAACATAAAACATAAATATTGGAGAGAATAACAGTGGAACAACACAATAGATGAAACCACAACACAAAAATAATACCTTTATTGATAGGAAACAATGTTCACTTGTGTCTTCATGGGGGAAACCTCCAGCAGAGCAACGCTCTATTACAATAATTCTCAAGAAAAAACTTCTCATGCCCTCGAATCCTATTTATACTAAATCTATCTACCACAAGAAAAATCTAGAGGAAGATCTTCTAAAAGCATAAGCTTCTATTAGGTCTTCTTACATTTGACTTATTCTTCCTGATTACTAGGACTTATTAATATTGGCCTTTATTACATCGAAAATATATTATTCTACTTATTGTTACTAGAGATTTCTCTTGGCTATAAAAGAGAAATGCCTAGTACATTTTTAACCAAACTTTGGATTGAAAGATGGCCCTTCCAGTCAGAGGGGGCTCCCTTAAGGATCATATTAAAAAAAATTGGCTACCCACTGTCATTGAACAACAACTTGAAAAAAAAAATCATAGTGGCCAAATTTAGGATGATAAAAGGATAAACGATGTTTAGGATAAAAGGACGGAGACTAGGATAAAGGATGCAAACCTCTCAGATCATAATCCTAATTCATTGGGCATGGAGTCTCAATCATTAGAGTACAATTTTTTTTTCATGAAAGGTAGAAGAAAGAAAGAAAAATATCATACTTTGCAGAGGGCCAAAAGAAATCTCTACAAATTCGAACTGAAGAATAATCAATTTACCGAACATTGTGAATGATGAATCCAACAAATCAAAAGTGAGAGCATGTAAGACAATGTATCAGGGTTATAATTATTTTTAAATGAAAAGAAAGGAATAAATCCTCTCTCATTCATAAGGTTTAACAATAAAACACAGGTCCTTTGGAAATTTGAGATCTTAAAACTTCCTTTATGTCTACAACAGTGGAGGTTGCAATTACACTATTAACCCTAAAAATAATATTACTACAAAACACAAATGAACAGTGATGGCATAATGAGAAGTAAAATACAGAAAATATAAGAGAAGGCAAGGCTCTAAGTGGAATGAGACATGAAACCTTGAATTAATCCATCATGATAGGAGATATTACAATGACTCTATGAGCTTCCCACAGAATACAACCTTGCTTCCAAGAAAAACTTCCTAATCTTCTCCCCCCTCCAGCTCCCAAAAATGATCTAATATATAAAATATTACAATCAGATCGAAAATAGAAGTATCAACAACCTCCTAGACCGAGTTTAGACTGATAGTTACAAGAAATCAGGATCTTGATAAGATATGAATAAATACTAGATCGTATTTTTGCTAAAAATAATATGGAGTATATCTCTAACAGTCTTCAAGCAGTTGGGTTTCGCGGGCACTTTTCTTGTTGTTGATCACTGGACACCTGTAACTGATGCTCTGTTTATGAAACTCTGCCACCTGCTCTTTTACTCTTTGAGAAGACTTTATTTCTATTAGTTTACCAACTTTTTTTTTATGCATAAAAATTAACCATTGTCCACTTGGATGGTTGATTTGTCCATTGATGGGAGTACTTTAGGTGTTGATATCCTTCCAGATAAAACAATATAAACAATCTTGATGTACTCTCATATAGATAAGCTTGGTCTGATCACATCTCTTGATAAGGAATATGCCCCTAATGTATAGATGGTTTGTAGGAACATATACACAAAAAAGCTCCTCCTCACCCAAAAATATTAATACCAAATTGAGGAAATATAGGCGAGAAAAATCCATCTTATAGAAAACCTCTCTACCGGATGATAAGATAATGAAGAAAATAATGAAGAAGGCGCTACCAAATTCTATCAGTTCCATTAAATGGCCAATTTGAAACTGAGGAAACAATTTGATGAGGCATTGGCGTGCCCATGTTCCATCCCTTTCACCCATATATTCATTGTGCTTAATCTAGAACCCCAAAAGTGCATCTATGTTTGCAACTTCATGATTTTTCTCTAAGGGCTCCACCAAGAAGCCTTGCGTTGAAAAAAAATCTATATTGAGAACAATATCCCTTTCCCAACGTCTATCTCTATGTTATGAAAAACTATATGCATTGGATAAAGATAGATTGATCACATAATTGTTAAGGTTTCTTCATCGACAGGTGCTTTGACATTTGAATGCCCGGTCGTAATCCCACATACAATGGGAAATAAAGTTTGGAAAACTTATATACACAGTTGTCAATGTTTTTCGTCAACACGTTTTGCAATACATATTGCTCCTTGTGGGATTCCTCCTTGGCACTTTATGTGGGAGCTATCCTTGGTGTTTAGTAGTGCACTTTGAGACTTGGTAGGCTGGCTCTCAGTTGTATTCTTGAAGATTGGGTTCGATGAGTCATAAGCCATAAATAACTTTTACAAAACCAGACCAAACAATAATTATTGGATAAGTACTTGAATAGTGTTGCACGAGTTGAAAAGTAGTTTTTTGAAAGTGGTTTGACAAGTCCTGCGGTGACCTGATATTTTGACACGTCGCACAGGTGGTATTCCTTGTGACGTCACTGTGCATAGGTGGCCTTTCCATTAAAGCTAGTTCATATTTGAAACATGCGATCCATCGATCTTTATAGCCATTAAATAGAATGGAGTTTTGAGGAAATGAGAAACTTATGGATTTTGCACTAGTGTCACAATTTTTTTTGGCAATGTCATTTTTTGTGACAACATTAGGCTCCATATGAGGATGGTTCTTTCCTACAAAGCACCAAGAACTGTAGACCATGTGTCTTCATCACTTTGTATTCTGAAATCATCTCTATCAAACATTGAAACCTGTCATTTCCTATACTTGTGTATATGTCCTCTACTTGAAACCATCTCTGCAAGCTAAAACAGACCATAGAAGCTCCTTTCTCCATTGGGATATGGATTCATCATTCTCCAAATTCAATTAAAATTTTAGAAAAAATAAAAATTAAACCTTATTCTCACTTTTCAATATCTGTCTCATATCAGAAATATTAGAATTATTAAAAATTTCAAATTTCAAAACATGTTGATTTTTAAATTTCAAGTAAAGCTATCAAATAATTTCCTTCATCAAAATATACTCAGGAGTTATCTAAGGTAATTAATTAGAAACAATCTCAAACATTAGATTTCAAACTAATGATTTTCTTAACTCAAGGGAAAAATTAGTTCTTTATATTTATTATAAATAAAACTCAGTTGGATTATAGTATATAAAATCCTTAAGAGGACTAATAGCAAGGTTTGGGTAAAGATATGTAGTTTCAGTTCATAACAATCATCATAGATATTACTTCATTGTCAGCCAAGCGTCCAAGGTAATTAATTAGAAACAAGATAAAACATTAAATATCAAACCGATGGTTGTCTTAACTCAAGGGAAAAAATAGTTCTTTATATTTATTAGAAATAAAACTCAGTTGGGTCAGAGTATAGAAAATCCCTAAGAGGAATAACAACAGGGTTTGGGTAAAGATATGTATTTTCAGTTCATAACAATCATCACATATATTGCTTCACTGCCATTTAAATATCCATAGCCCCGATGAAGATAGATGCATCCCCCAATCCCGAATTTCCTTTTACCATCCTATTTTTTAATACTATTTTATTGATTTGCGATGAGGGAAATCATTTAGATGAATTTATTTTCATCATCTCTTTTGGACAAGATGAGGGTAATTAGTTTTGAATTTTCTTTCACCGTTTGTCTTAAAATTTTATTTACTTCTATGGGATGGGGGAAATCAGTGTGTCAAGAACACAATGGGATGGTAACTATTAAAGATATATAATTAAGTAGAATTGTCTACATGTTAAATGTAAACCCTAAGATTAGTACCTTCTCAAGATTAACTATATCTTTTCTTATGAGTATGACAATATTTTATCTTTTATTCTTCCAAGTTTCCCTTGAGAAAGATTATCAGTTATCGTCTAATATAACAACTCAAATTTGAAGGAATTACCCCAAATATACCATTTCAATAAGGATAAAGAAACAAAAGGATTTTCACCTTACTTGTGCAAATAACATGTTTGAAATTTTGTGTATAAATAAATTATATCATTTCTATAGAGACTAGAATAAATGTAAGTGGTCAACATAGTTTAGTTTCATTTATTCAATATAAACTAATCTAACTAATAATAATAACATTGTTTTTGTAAATCTAAAAAGAACCATGCAAACTGAAAAGAAAAGCTCAAATTCGAGCTTATTTATATACAAATTGATCATATTCTAAACTTATGATATAACTTGATCAAGTTATATCATATTTCTAATGTATCCAGGAAAGCATTTCATTAACTAAATT
The DNA here is from genome assembly GCA_010110895.2 of Picea sitchensis. NCBI lineage: Eukaryota > Viridiplantae > Streptophyta > Pinopsida > Pinales > Pinaceae > Picea > Picea sitchensis. Next base: position 24,368 of record SNQJ01S0127545.1, read on the forward strand.
ATAAACTCTCTTTGCAAACGACTATGAAAAATATGAATAAATATTGCAACAAAGGAAGGGTAGGCAACTTACCATACAATTTATATACATACTTATAGTGAAAAAATGATGAGAGACTCACATTACCTAATGATTCCAAGAATATTGCTAAGGATCTTCATACTGATAAAAAATAAGTTTCCGATTACCCACATAATTGTTGTCCTGGTTCAAAAAATTGGACTACTTTTTCAGGGTTTATGTTTTGTTGATGGGAAGAGATTGATCCACTTGTCTTTTTTCAACTAATTTTTGTTCAGGATCATCCATTTCTATGTTCTTGAGAATCAAGGACAACAATATATCCATTTGTAACTCATCATTAGATTGAAATCCATACTTAGAATGAAACAATGATGAGTTAATTTATTTGAAAAAAAAATCAAATCGACTTCAACAGGATCTTGAAAATTATGAGAGACTTCCTTCTTTTGTTCCCAAAGATTGAATTGTTGTTGCACAATATTCTCTTTTTTGATGAAATAAGCCTCTTCCATCTTTTCATCAAATGAAGAAGAAATACGAAACAATATGTTAACTTCTTTTTCAAAATCAACATAATCAATCTGTTGATCATCACTATCATATATGGGTCCTTTAAAAATTCCAGAATATGATAATAACGAACTCATCTATTTACATCATGTTTTTTCCTCATCAAATTCCTCATAATCATCATAGATTGGCTCAATATAAAAAATTATTGAAGATAATGTTTTGAAATTATGTTCATCTTCAATATTAAACTTTGTCTCTGAGTCATATCTATCATATATAGGCTAATGAATATTTAAGCTCTCTAAATATAAAGATGAGGAATTCTTTTTTTTTCATGTTGAAATTTTTCTTGAATATATTCATAGCATCTCTCTTGTTCATATTCGTAATTAGTAAATTCATTTTCCTCACTATGAAAATCACTCAAGAAATTAATGCAATTTAAATCAATTTCACAATCATTTACTTGTTTCTGATATGAAATATGTGTCAGATAGTTGGCTTAGGTTGATGGACAGTTGGTATGGATTGTTGGTTGTCATTGATGTCAACCATTGGAGAGTGATATTGTAAATTTATTTCAACCCTTAGTGATTGATGTCAACCCTCGGAGAAAGTCCGGTAGCGAATTTCGGTAGCACAAAGGTTTGGGTAATGGACCCAAATTTGTTTGATGTATAACATTATGAGTTTTAATATATTTGAAGGTAAGACTATTATATATGGATAGTACATGTCATGCCATTTCCGTTCGTATGTGGAATGTCACATAACTCCTCACGGTTAGAGAGTTATGACCATGTGAAGTTGGAGAACTCAGGTTTGGGTAATGGACCCAAGTTTGTTTGATGGATAATGGTACGAGTTTTGATATATTTGTAGGAAATAATATTCTAGATGGATATTAAATGTCATGCCATTTCTAGTGGTATGTGGAACGCACATAACTCCTCATGGTTAGAGAGTTATGGCCATGTGAAGTTGGAGAACCCTCATGAGTCATCTAGAAGCCCCAAAAAGTCAAAGCAGTCAAAGTGTTTGCAAAGAAGAAATTATTTAAATAATAAAGTGAAGTGATGAGTGTACTATAAATCAAAGTGGGTAAAAAATAAATTATTTAAATAATAAAGTTAATGTAGAAATTACTAAGGTTACAAGTGGGTTAACCCTAAAATAAGGAAAGTGGGTTAAGATGGTTAAAAGGTAACCCCTTGAGGAAGCTACATGAAAGTATAAATAAGAAGAAAGGCTCTCTCATTTTAATCACACTTGAGCATATTGAATATCTACAAGTGACTGAGGTA
>SNQJ01S0127546.1:0-14028 GCA_010110895.2 Picea sitchensis
AGATCAACCAACACCCATCACATCCAGACAAGCCAGTGTATGGGAGATAGTAAGCCAGTGTCACCATGAGGTATGTTAGTCCTTCTTTCATGCGAAGTGTTGTGCTTAACTTGTTGGGCATGTAGATGAGGATCTTTGGTTGAAGTTGGATAATGAATCACTGGCTTGGGAAGTTCTGTTTGTTGTCTTGTTTCACCTTGGTTGCCAACTGCTATGCCCTAGTCTTGTTTTGTCACCATCCAGGGAAAAGGGGTACTACTGGGGTGCCCTCACAAGGGCAATGTTTCGTTCCCCACCATACTTAACACTTTCCATCCTGAAGCATCTCATAGTGCACTAAACTTTAGTAATGGGTCATGGTCCATTCTCTCATGAGAAGAAGGGGCTAAAGGCCCAGAGGTTGATGAAACTACTATATATGTATATGCTATAAATGTTAAAGGTCACCATAAAATCCACAGGCTAGCTTGAGCTCTACCCCTTCTAATGGTAATCGCCCCTTGTCCTAATGTGAATGAATGCACAATTATAAAGTACCATAGCCTAGTAAGAAAATGAAGGAATAAAGCTTGAAATCTATAAAGGGGACTTGCAAACAATAATTGGGTATCAAAAGGAAATTAAGGGGTTCAGAATGCAAAAAGTACCAAGGAAAGGGTATCTCAAGCACCAAACATTCCCTCTCTACAAAGGCACACATAGAAATGGATTTATGACACCATAAGCCATGAAGTAAGCTCAAATTCATATCGCTGTCACACTTACTCTTGAAGGGTTTCTTTCTTTCACTGCTTCCCTCGAGATCTATCCTTCTACTCAAGTCTTTGATTTCATGTCTAGGTTGGCACACCTAATAGGGTTGGATGAAGGCCCTCCCATATTCAAACTTGCCAACTCACATGAGGTCTTGGGCCAGTGTGATGCTTGAAGGGGATATTGAGGTGAATTGTTTACATGGCTTATTATGTCTTAAGTAACAACTTACTTTGCATAATTCAAGGACTAATATCTCTTCTGAACATTGGTTTACCTTGTCTTATATTCTACTTCATTTTGGATGGCCCTGACATGGTTCTTTGACGGATGTCCTAGGTTTTCACGTAGGACATTGTGCCCTTATTGCAAGACTTTGGCATGTGTGATGCAGAGAAGTGAGTCATCCAATGACTCACCACCTTCTGACATGAGATCTCGCATCTTCAGAACCTTGGACGATGGACAAATGGGCTTGGTTTGAGCAGATTTGGTCATGATGGCACACAGATGGGTTGAAAGCACACAGGCTGTGCATAGTACCCAAGGGATTATTGTTCACTGGATCAGAGACATTGCAACAGAAGACAACCATACACCATGCAGACACTAGATGCAACTCCCACCAGCCTGGACACAGTGCCCTAAACCCTCAACGTCACCCTCCATTTGATCATGACGTCACCTTCTACGGTTTGATGGCATTAGGGTTTTGTTATCGCGCAGTTTGTACTTGGAAGTAAAGGTAAGGTAAAAGAATGGTAAACTAGAGAAACTGGAGACTATCCTATCACTGTCACCTCGATAGGATAACTCTTTCTGTTTAGGGTGGTAGGCCTAGGGGAGATGTCCCCGGTGACCTAGGGTTTTGAGAAGGCAAAGGCTTATGTCTAAGTAAAAGTTTTCCCCCTCACAAGTCACCACCGATTAGAAAGTTCGGCTAAGAAACCAATAAAGATAAAGATAACCAGAAGTGTACCTGCCCGGAACAAAGCAACAAGAAAACTATATATGTGCAAGATCACTTGCTGGTTAGTACTTCATATAATCAAGGACTTTCTGATATAAAGCAATTCATTGATAATATTGATGAAGCAAATCAGTGATGTATAATATCAATAATCACAATACGTCACTTCACAATAAATGCTAAAGAAGCTTCACAATGAGCAATAATGTTTTATCATCAATGTCAAATACTGACATTCATTGGAAGCAATTACTACTATGCTTTAGCCAACATTTCAATTGCTTTAAAGATGTATAAAATGTTGCATGGATATCATTATAACACAAGTAAATGACAACGACAATAGGGTTAGTAGGTTAGTATAAACTAGGGTTAGAAGGTGTTAATAATTGTTCAAAGTATTGGATATTTGTGATCAATGCGTTATAGGACAAATGGAGTCAAACTAGTTGCAAAAGTTGAAGGGACAATATGATAATGGCAGGGCCAAAGACAAGAGGGATATGATGGGTGAAGTATTGTTAAGACAAGGCTTCAACCATCAACCCTAGGGGAAGACGACTCACTAAGGTGTAGTAACCCTGGGGGAAGACGACTCACTAAGGTGTAGTAACCCTAGGCCTTAGTGTGTCTTCCTCCTTTAGCTCAAATACAAGGTAAAAACGGTTAGCTTGAAGAGTAAATAGTAGGGTGTTGCAATGGCAAGGCCCTAACAATTATCTTCAACAAATAAAAGGTTCCTTGGCATAGCCTAGTAGGGACTTAAAATAAGGACACCAACATGTGCTTATTCCCTAGGGTTTATTCCAACAAATTTCATTAACAAAATGAAAGTAAAAATACCATAACCATTCAAGTAAGGGAAGGATTGCAGAAATTCACTTACATTCACCAAATATCATTAATGCCAAACCCTAGTTGTAAACCTTCCACCAAGAAAATGACCAAAATAAGCCTCCTTCAACAAGTGCACACTAGTAATTTCAGTGCAAATTTCAGACCTCACATAAGTGTGAGTGAAAGATGATGAATAAAAGAGAGTTTCATCTCTCTTACTTATATAGTGTCAATGACCGTAATTAAAATTTAGGTCACAAAAGGCCGACATGGCCAAAAATACATAATAATATTGTTTTACATTAAATGTCATAATAAAAACCTAAATCAAGCAAAAATAAGGATGTCATGCCCTTTTAGTGTGACGTTAGCCCTTTCTAGGGCAATGCTGGCCTCCTAGATCAAAACGTTAGGCCTCCTTGGGCCTCCAGAACAAGCCACACGAGCCACATGTGCCACAACTACCTCCACAAATGTTGGATAATGTCATGAATGTTTTGGGTGACGTCATGGCCTTCCAAGGCCAATGTCCTGGTGGAAAAGGCACAACCCCCTTGTTACAGGTCTGCTCAGCTGCCTCTGGTGGAACATCCTCCTCTTCCCCAGTGCAAACCCTCTGACTTGTCTCTGCCCTTTTAGGGTGATGTTAGCCCTTTCTAGGGCAACACTAGCCTCCTGGATCAAAACGTTAGGCCTCCTTGGGCCTCCGGAACAAGCCACACGTGCCACAACTGCCTCCCAAAACCTCCACAAATGTTGGATGACGTCATGAATGTTCAGGGTGACGTCATGGCCTTCCAAGGCCAATGTCTTGGTGTAAAAGGCACAACCCCCCTGGTACAGGTCTGCTCAGTTGCCTTTGGTGGAACATCCTCCTCTTCCCCAGTGCAAACCCTCTAACCTGTCTCTGCCCCCTGTTGGGGTCTCAGCATCCATCTGGTGGGCTCTCAGCTCCATGGAGGTTCGAACTAATCATCTCCCCATGTGTACTTGTCCATCTGGGTACCTTTCCGTCAGGTATGATCCTGCACATCAACAGATACGCCCTCCATGGGCTCATAAGTCACAGGGATCATAGCAATGTCAATCACATTTAATCATCAATTATATTAAACATGTGCATAAAACCCCTTTCACTCAGTCAAGTGCTCAAAGACATTATACAAATCTGTAAGCCAAGTTTGGAGGAAGTGGCAGGGCGTCCTATTGGGAAAATGCTCACTGGATGTGGGATGTTTCCGGGAGAAATCAAATCCAAGCCATGTGAGTAGATGAGGTGGATAAGGGATGTCTGGACAAAGGGTGCAGTGATAGCAGTGAAATGCGTAACTTACCCGTGGGTGCCTCTGTAGAGAGTGAGTTGCACCTGTCCTGGATGCAAATGTTTCCAAGCCCATTCATGCCTTTTATATTTATTCTTTATTTCTTTTTCTTTCAAGAAACTAATCAGGGGACACTGCCCTCATGTTACCCACAAGCACTTTCACGGAAATGAGAAGGTTGGCTCGTGATGAGACCCCCTTTCTCTTTTCTATGCCACCAAGAGCCACTACCCTAGCGTGGTAACCAGTTGCTAGTAGTGTCATACTGCTAGATGCCCATGGACCTAATAGGTTGGCTCGTGATGAGACCCCTTATCCTCTGACTAGGTCTTGGTTTTATTATTTTTTGTGGGTCCCTTTGTTTCTTGTTGAGAAGCCTTTTATTGCTTTCACGAGGATCCCCGGGCGAAGCATCTCAAGGTTTTATTTTTAGGATTTTATCTTCTGCCAGCTGCTTTTACCCTCTAGGCCTTTAGCCCCTTCTTCCCACAAGGTAAGGTGCAACCCTTCAATAACTGGCCAACCCAATGCCCAGACCAGTGTAATGGGATGGATGAGCGGGAGTAAGATGGAAAGTGGTAACTATGATGGGAGCAGACGATGAATTTTCATGAAATCCCCCCAATGGCAACTGGAAACCTATGGGAACAAGCTCAATAGGGCATCCTGGTCAAGTGGATAAGTATAAGATCCAAACACCCGTTAGAAACAAAAAGAACTAAATGCACATATTCAAAGGTTTTGAGGATCAGAGTGACACATACCATGATACCTGGACTCATTACCTCATGGAGCAAGATCCATCTCTGCTATAGGACCAGGCCGAGGTGATGGATGTTGTTGCTACTGAAAAGGTGGAGGCGCTGAAGAAAAGAAAAGATGGGCCCTCCAGGGCCATGCTCAAGTTGGTCTGGCTCTCGATACTCCATGTCTAGGACCTGTGGGCCTCGAGACATAATCTCCTTAGTTATCCCTAAAGAGGGGGATAACAGGTTTGATGGACACTTGGGGTGTGGGAAGCTGCCACATGGCCTTTGAAGGCCCTCTCCTAGCCTAGGAAGGCTTGATGTCACCTCACATGTGGCCCTTATGATGTAGTTTTTTGCATTTTAGCATTTTGTGTAGGTTAAATGACGGGTCGGACCCACATCTAATTATATATTGACATGTTATGTGGACAATATGTTATGCCTAGTCTCATATATAAAGGCTAGCACTCATTTTCATTTGGATAATCACAATTCCTCACACATTGTGGGGTAACACTCTAAATAAATTCACTATTTCAATCTTCATAGTCTTTTTATCTCTTGCGCTGTGTTTGAAGGACGATCTTTTGTGGATGGTTTGCTTATTTGGATGGATAATTTCTGCAATTAGGGTTTGATGCACTTGATTCTTGGGATGAAGTAATTTTCTGGAATTTTATCTTATCGTTAATGTTAATGGCTAAATTTCTATCTTGTTGCAAGTATCATTGTTTGGTTGAAACCCTAAGAGGAAGACATAAGTGCTTCTCTTCCTCACAAAGTTTTATTTGCCCAAGTTTGTGAAACGTCCTTGCTAGGGGGTGTTAGAAGCCTTAGACCCCAAAGTGCTTGCACTTTAGGGTTTTAACCCTAGACATTTGTTCCTTGACCTAAGTGAAGCTAGAAGAAGGGAAAACCGACACCTACGGCCCAAACGTGCTTGCACCCTAGGTATCTTCTTCCTCAAAGTCTAAAGCCTAAGGCCCAAACGTGCTTGCACCTTAGGGTTTAGATTCTACCTCTTTTGTTTCACCTAGATCAATCTTCAAGTTTAATGCATTTGAGACTACATTGGCCCTAGAAGATGACACTGATCTAGAATTATTATTTTGGCTAAAGTAGTTGTTAAAATCAATATTCACGATCTCCCAAACGTCTTACTAACATCTCTAACCTTAAACCTAGCAAACTTCAAGTATTTCTTGTTGTTGTTATTAAACTTTGCTACAGCCACTGAAAACCACATTAATTTGTTGTATACACCTACTTATAAGTGGCTTAACTTGTTCAGAAATTACTCTTAGCAATTGGAAAATAATCTACTTGTTTAATGCTTGCTTTTCAATGTTCATGCTCGATCGCTATATTTATGAGCATTATTTCTTGTTGCTGTTGAAATCTATTTATTACTATCATATAATTGTTTTACTATTGTAATTTGCAACAGCCATAGCAATTTTCACTTGTCAAGTGTCTAAAGGGCTAATTTTGCACTCTATAACTTGACAATTACCTATATATGTTGCAAGTTGTTTATTGTCTCATATAGGTACAACAATTATCTCGTTATCCTTTATCCCTCTCCTAGACCTAGCTAACAGGTGATCACGATAGGGGGCATTAGGCTTGTCTAAATCTTGCTATTCGATCCCTTGAGGTCACCAGGGAACCCTTCCTTGTGGTGGACCTTTCCATCACTAAAACGAGGGAAGATTCTACCTAGGTTATAGTGGTAGTTTCTTCTATAGTTACACAAGATTTGGGGATCTTGTGGAGGGATTTGCACAAGTACAAATCCTGTGATAACAGGCCCTAGCCCCATCTAACCCTAGGCTGCCCCCTCCACACCCGAGCCTTAAGCACCCTATATCCATATCTTTTCTCGGGGGGCCCAAAACTCCTACACCTTCATCCTAATGCTCTAACCACTGCACTATGCTTGAAAACACTTTCAATTCTAACCCCCCCAGGTCCTAGATGTCCCCAAGCCCCTCCACACCTTTATTGCTAAAATTATATGGGCCATGTTAGCCCCTCTCACCTAGGGGTAACTAGAGGAGATGGTGTCTCATGGCTCGCAATGAAGACAATGATCATGATTTATTGATGATCAACATTCTCCATAGACAACAACCCTTAGATGCCTCCCTCTTCATTAACATAGCTCATCACACCCAATCAACACGGTTCATTGGAAGATGGCGAGCCAACACATTATGAGGTGTACATTAGTCCTTATTTCATATGAAGTGTCATATTTAATTCATTTGGCATGTGAGTAATGATCATGGGTTGACGTTGGATAATGAATCATACGCTCATAAATTATGCTTTTTTGCCTTGTTTCACCTTGGTGGCCATCATTAGTGTCCTAGTTCCGTGTTGTCACTCTTGGGGCACGTGGATACTATTGGGAGGCTTTAATAAGGGTAACGTATCGTTCCCCCCATACTTAACACTTATCATCTTGAGGCCTTCTGCAATGTACTAGACTTCAGTAATGGTTGTTACATGTACACCAAAAAGGTGTGTGGTTCATCCTCTTATGAGAAGAAGGGATAGAGTGTTGAGGTTGATGCAATTGTTATAAAAAATGAATAAAAGACAGAAAGAAAGAAACATGGGATAATGAATGACCAACTTTAAAATCCAAAGGCCGGTTTGAGCTCTACCTCCTCGCTATGAGGTGATCGCCCCTAGTCCTAATGCACTTTTGAATGCATATCAATTAAAAGGACTTAATCCTAGTAAGAAAAGAAACGAAAGAACAAAGTGCTTGAAACTTGAAAAGGGGACTTGCAAAGGGGGTTTAAAAGAGTATCAAAAGGCAAGAAAGGGGTTTGGACACACTTCCAAGGAAAGAGTATCTCAAGCAAAAAGTGCTCCCTCTATAAAGGCGTTCATGGAAATGGACCAAGCACGATACCTTGCATGTTAATGACTTTGTTGCCATGAAGTAAACCCAACACGTTCTCATTCACCATACTTACGCTTTGATGGGTTTTCTTGGGAACTATCCCTCTACCTGGGTACCGACATGCCTAATAGGGTCTTTTGATGGCCCTCGTATACCTAAGTTTGTCAAATTGCATAAAGTCTTGAGCTAATGTAAAGTTTGAAGGGGATATCCAATGTGAATTGTTCATATGGCTTATGTATTAAGTGATGGCTTACTTTGTATGATTCTAAGAACTTTTGTATCTTGTAATTATTGGTCTTGCTTGATTCTATGGCTTTGACTAACTTGAGTGTGTTACCGTCCTTATACACACTTGCAAACGTGAGCTAATTCCGGCTCACTTAGTGTGTCATTGGAGGCACAATGCCTAGGTTCACAGCGCAAACTGTCACTTTGACCGGAACCTCTTCTGTCTAGGCTTACTCCTAGGGAAGCCAAAGGGGGTAGACCTTAGTTACTAGATGTGTTAAAGTTAGGTTCTAGGAGTTAGTTTTACTTTTTTAAGGTTAGAGGGGATCTATCCTATGATGTTAAGGCAACAATGCAAGGTGCAAGGGTTAGCATGTAAAGCAAGCCTTTTCCCTAGGTCAACTAAGACTAGTGCCTAAAGATTGGTCAAGGGGTCAACTATGTTAAGGGGTGTTTCGTTACAATAGATTACAAGTTGTTTACAAGATTACAAAAGAATAAATTAAACCAATGAATATTACAAACAGTTACTTACAAGTAAAAATGCTAAGATACAAATGATACAAAGAGCAAGCTAACCACGTTTTATCTTTATGTGTGCAGGATATCAAAGGATTAAAGCATCAACATCAACACATCATTACATTTATGAGATCTCCATCAATATATCAATATCATCAACACATTTAAGGAGATTTAGATATTTTAAGCACAAGTATTATTAAGATTGATGAAGATTATCCACACACATAATTATTCAATCCACAAAGTATTTATTAGAGGCTTAAGCCCAAGGTTGAGTTATTTAGCTTTCTTCATATTATCAAATTTTATTAAGCTTTCACCAAATCCTCCTCCTCCTATTGCCAAATAACATTTGGACGCTCAAGATAGTGTGGCAACGAGGCCAACCCTAGCAGAACCAGTCAGCCCTCAAGGATGAGTACTTTCCGGAGAGGACACATCCTGTGTGCTGTTAGACAGTCCCCTGCCTACACCCTCCGTTGTTTTCCTCAAACCCGTTTTAGATGGTGGTCTAAAGTACCCTAAATAGTCTATTAAGTATATCTATGTATTAGGTAGACTTTTAGGTGAGTTTTAGAGTGTTTTGAAGATTTTATGATACTTTTAAAGAGTGATTTAGTGATATGGCCGAAACTTTTATGAGCTTATGAGTGTGTTGCTTTAAGCTTATGAAATCAAGAGTATGAACACATGTAAAGCAAATAAAAATAGCTGAAAGAAGATTTAGTTTGTGACATGCACTTAGATTATTAACATACGAGGTTGCTATGAAAGAAATGAATCACAAGGGCAAGGACAACTTGCCTACAAGATATGAAAAGAAAATTTAGTGTGTTTGCTTACTTAACCATGAAATAACACTCAAGCCTACGACAAATGGCCTTAAGAGATTTATGCAATAAAGAATAATACCATTCACTTATTGAAGCATTAAGAGATTAAGGATTGTAGATCTAAGCATGTGAATAAAGATAAAGCCTTGAAGCAAACTAAGCATGCAAGAGATCTAGTTAAGTTATTTATGATGCCCAATAGGCTTAAGATAGTGATTATGTGTTAGATCTAAATTTGGAACAATTATGGCATTAATCAATGAGATCATTAATTACATAATAAAACACCTAATTAAGTTGCTTAGTTTGGTTAATATTTCTAGAAGTGAGAAAGAAAGGCAAGCAAGCAACAAGAAGAGGGCTAGAAGAGTAAACAAGCAAAACAAACAAACCACAAGCAAACCCCACGTCCTAGGTCTAGAAGATGCCTTCACCTTCAAACCCCACATCCTAGCTCAAAAAGGGAAAAAAAATGCAAAAAGATGAAAATCCAAGCTAGATCTACACTACCCCAAGCCTCACACGTGGGAGGAGGTCGTACCCGTTTTCCTCCTACAACTATGATCCACTAAACAACAACAACAACAAGAAAAACGTACAAGAAAGCCTAGGAATTGACAAAGTAGGTTGAGAGATAGTTACCAATCCCTTTGGGGGTCTTTGAGTGTTGTGTGGATGCCCTTGGGTAGCTAAACCCCTTCCCAATCAGATCTGAAACCTGCAAATCAACAAGGTATCCTTGCTGGAAATGCTACAGACAACCAAACAAAGTGAAAGAAAACTTTTGCTTTTTTGGGGCAAAAATTTTCCGCAATAAAAATATAGTAGAAATTGATATGAGTGACCTATCTCACCAAGTTAAGCTAGTTAAAATGTATGTGAATGAACAACAATATAGAAGAAGAGTAAAGGGTGAGAAAAGCATGGAGTATAGATGTGTCTCAAGAGATCNTTTTTCTGTATTGGTTGAGTTATCTCTTGAACATTGTATAAGCTATTTATGATAAGGAAGTTTTGCTGGGTTTTCTTCCCCTAGAGGGTTTCCCAGGATAAATGCTGTGTATCTTGTGGATGTGTATTTCTCAGTGATCTTGTTCATATTATGCTCTTATCTTATGAAATGCAAAGAACTATAATAATGGCATAAACATTAACACTTACATGACTTAGATTTAGTCTTTTCTAGGAACATTCCTTTTCCAGTGGACACTAGCCCAATAGGACGCCCTGTCACTTTCCCCAAACTTGTATTGCAGACTTGTATAATGTCTTTGAGCATTTAACTGGGGTAATAGGGGTTTTATGCACATGTTTAATAATATTGATGATGAGATGTGATTGACATTGCTATGATCCTTGTGACTTATGAGCCTATGGAGGGCATAACTGTTGATGTGCAAGATCATGCCCGACGGACAAGTACCACATTGGACAGGTACACATGGGGAGATGATTAGTTCAGACCTCCATGGGGCTGAAGAGCCCACCCGATGGATGCTGAGAGCCCAACAAGGGGCAGAGACATGGCAAAGCATTTGTGCCAGGGAAGAGTAGAAGAATCCACCAGAGGCAACTGAGCAGACTTGTACCTAGGGGGGTTGAGCCCTTTCCACAGAAATGTTGGCCTTGGAAGGTCCAGGATGTCTCCCATGATGCCCATGACGTCACCCGACATTATGGACGTTTTGGGAGGCAGCTTTGGCAGTTTTGGCACGTGTGGCAGCTTGGAGGAGCCCAAGGAGGGCTAACGTTTCACTCCAGGCAGCTGCATTTGCCCTAAAAGGGGCTAATGTCACCCTAGAAAGGGGATGATGTCTCTTTATTGCTTGATTAGGGTTTAATTTTAAACATTTAATGTAAAACAATATGATTCTGGTATTTTGGCCTTGTCGGCCTTTTAATGACCTAAAATGTAATTTAGGTCATTGGTACACTATATATTGAGGGTTTTCACTTTCATTTTAGCATCATCTTTCAATCACTCATTAGTGAGGTCTGAAATTTGCGCCCTTATTAGGGTTTTGGGCTGAAATTGTGAGGTGCACTTGTTGAAGGAAGACTTTCTTGGCATTTTTGGCATTTCTCTTGGTGGAAGGTATTACAATTAGGGTTTTCTATATGGTTTCTTGGCTAAATGTAAGTGAATTTCTACAAAACTTCTCGATTGAATGGTTGTAGTATTGTTTTCTTGCATTTATTATTATAATTTGTTGAATTAATCCCTAGGTGACAAGCACATGCTAAAGGTCCTTGTCTCATGTCCCTATCAAGATTTTAAGCCATTTTATTTGTTGAAGAGAGACAGAGCCTTGCCATAGCAACACTCCATCCTTTCTTCTTGCCTAGCCGTTTTACTCTTGTTGATTTAAGAAGGAGAACACACACCAAGGCCTAGGGTAGCCTACACCTGGTGAGCCGTTTTTCCCTAGAGTTTGTCTAGTGGAGCCTTGCTTTAGCAACACGTCACTCACAAACTCTCTTGTCTTAGATCAATCATTTATTGAGCTAGCCGTTTTTTCCATTGAGCTAAAGAAGGAGGAGAGAGCACTGAGGCCTAGGTTTTCTACACCAAAGTGAGCCTCTATCCCCTAGGGTTTCGTTGTTAAGGCCTTGCTTTAGCAACACCTCAACACTTTACCCTCTTGTCTTTGGTTTCACTATCACTTAGTACTTCAACTTTTGCGTCCACTTTTTTGACTCCATATACCCTAGGAGCGCACTGATCTAAGGCCTTATGTGTTGAGTACTTTGATCTCAAACAATTTCCAAACACTTTGAGCAATCTCTTACTAACTTTTCTAACCCTAGCCTAAGACTACTCTTCTAACCCTATTGCTGCTACCTTTTACTTGTGCTATAAACATATTTATTGCAACATCTATTGTCTTTAAAAGCAATTGAATGATTAGCTAAGACGTTGCTTCAAGTATTATTACATTGATGATAAATTGCCATTGTTTATTGTGAAGCTTCATTAGCATTTATTGTGAAGTGACATATATATTGTAATCATTGCTATTGTAAACATTGATTTACTTCGTCAATATTATTGCTCAATTGCTTATTATCAGAAAGGTCATTGATTATATGAAGTACTAACCAACAAGTAAGCTTGCATATGCCTAGTTTCTTTGTTGCTTTGTCTCAGACATGTACTCTTCTTGGTTATTACATCCGGTTATCTTTATTGGCTATAAGCCAGACTTTCTGATTAGGTGGTGACTTGTGAGGGGGATTATTATCACTTAGCCTTGCTAAACCTATTGCCTTCTCAAAACCCCAGGTCACCGAGGATGTCTCCCTAGGGCCTTGTTGCCGTCTTAATACACACTTGCAAACGTGAGCCAAGTCCGACTCACTTAGTGTGTCCTTGGAGGCACAATGCCTAGGTTCACAGCCCACACTGTCACTTTGACCGGAACCTCTTTCGTCTAGGCTCACTCCTAGGGAAGCCAAGGTGGGTAGTCCGTAGTTTCTAGATTAGTTTTAGAGTTAAGTTCTAGGAGTTAGTTTTAATTATTTACAAGGTTTGGGGGATTCTAATCCTTAAGATGCACAGGCAACAATGAAAGATGCAAGGGTTAGTATGTAAGTCAAGCCTTTTCCTAGGGCAACTAAGATTAGTGCCTAAAGATTGGGCAAGGGGTCAACTAAGTTAGAGGGTTGTTCGTTACAAGTAGATTACAATATTACTTACAAAGAATAATTAAACTCAAAATAATTACAAGATTTACAATTTAAAGAATGATAGATTACAACAACAAGCTAACCAATTATCTATTTGTGTTTGTGCAGGATATCAAGAGATTAAAGCATCACATCACATTATCATCAAAGCATCAAGATCATCATCATCAATACACTAAAAAGAAGAAAAGATAAGCACAAGTATTAGAGATGAAGACCAACCACCCTTAAATATTAAACCCACAAGTAGTTTTAAAGAGTTAAGTCCCATGTTAAGTTGTTAAGCTTTCTTAAGGTTTTCAAATTTTATTAAGCTTTCACCAAAGCCTCCTCCTCCGATTGCCAAATAACTGTTGAACGCTCAAGATAGTGTGGCAACGAGGCCAACCCTAGCAGAACCAGTCAGCCCTAAAGAATGAGTACTTCCCTGAAAGGACACATCCTGTGCACCATGAGATAGTCCCCTGCCTACACCCTCTCTTGTTTTCCTCAAACCCGTTTTAGATGGTGAAGATGGTGGTCTAAGGTGCCCTAAATAGTCTATTAAGTATATATATTAGTTAGGTAGACTTTTAGGAGTGTTTAGGAGTGGTTTAAAGATTTTATGACACTTTTTAACGGTGATTTAGTGACTTGGCCGAAACTTACTTTGGCCTTAAAAATGTGTTGTTTAAGTTACAAGATCAATAGCATTAACACATGTATATGTCACTAAAATGCACAATATAGATAGCTTGAAGATAAATAACAAGAGGCAAGAACAACTTGCCAACCAATAGAGATGTGTAATCACACTTATACCATGTTCAATAGCATTAAAATAAGAGCATCAAGTGTGAAGAGAAGAAGATTTATGTCTGCCTACTTATCAACTTTAAAGAAAGAAGTTACTCTAAGCATATGGCATCAAAAGATCTATGCAATAAACAAAACACCATTCACTTAGTTAAACATTTAGTTCATAGATCTAAGCATGAGACATAAAAATGAGCATTTGTGGAACTAAGCATGCATGAGATCTCAATAAGTTGATTTAGGTGTCCAATAGGCTTAAGCTAGAGAATTACTTAGTGTATTAGATTTAGATCTAGGATATTAGAACATTATAGCATTTAGATCATTAACCATAAATTAAAACCCTAACCTAACCTTTTGGGGTATTCCTCTCCCAACAAGGTAGGCAATTAACTTTAGCTTGCTTAAT
>SNQJ01S0127546.1:15693-26208 GCA_010110895.2 Picea sitchensis
TGGCTATCTAACTTCCAATTTAAGGTGTTGCTTGACTCCATTTTCCCAAAGAAACAAGACAACACTAGTCTTTAACTTGCAAGTAAGATAAAACCTTAATTTTCACCTTCTCTCTCAAAACAACTTGTTAGCTTAGGTACTCTAGCATTTTCATGCTCATTTCAATTCAATTCTTTGTATTCTAAGCCATTTATTTGTTGTTGTTATAAATGTTGTTACAACCATTAGGGCTTGAGCATATTGTTGATAATTAACTTAGTTTCATCTTCTTCCTTTCATGTAATGATTGGTTATCAACTCAAACATATTCTACTTGATAATTGACATCTTTGTACGTACTTTGCTGATTTTGGGGCTGACAAGTTACTGCTGTTATAAAACTATTACTGCTGAAGTATATCATCTTTGTTCAAAGTTTTATTACAACAATCTTTTTCTGTTTGATAGCTAGAGTATCAACCATTTTCTTTCTTCTTTTAATTAGTGTAACAGGGCATTTTACTTACTTTTCAAGAAACAATTTTGAGCATCACTTCTTCCGCACACGTACAATCCATCTACTTTATTTAATTCACCCTAACATTGCCCTTGACTTTGACCTAACTAATCAAGTAACCAAAATAGGGGGCCATAGACTTTCCTTCAGCTTGCTATAGGATCCCTTGAGGTTACAAGGGAAGCCTCACTTGTGTCAGATCCTTATCCATCACTAAAACAAGGGAAGTACTTGCGTAGGTGACCATGGCAATTACTTCCATATATTACACTGGTCTAGCATCTCGTGAAGGCTTTGCACAAGTGCCAGGTTTTGTGATAATAGACCATATAACAATTTTTTTGTCTGTCGCATTAAGAGCATACATGTGCTCTTGTGAGAAAAAATAAATGAAGCCGAGCATTGTGCTTGCCTCATATTCTTGTCCAACATGAGCATCCATGCGTTCCAAGAACATGTGCATGCTCCTGTGGACACTCTACTTCAGGAGAGTACAATGCTCATCCTCATTCTTTCCCAAAAACACAACACCATCCCAGCATGCATGCAAAAACAACAACAACAACCATGTCTTTTTGTTTTTAAGTGTCATTGGAAAACAAACTTTTATTTTGTTGTGTAAATGGTAGACAAATTTGTGTAATTAGAAGACAATTTTTCTTGTGTATTTGGAAGACAAATTATGTCTTGTTGTATAATTGAAAGACAAGTTTTGAAAGGCACTTTTGGTGTACTTGTAAGACATTTCTTGTCTTTTGTATAACTGGAAGGCATTTCTTGTCTTGTTGTATAATTGGAAGACAAGTGTTGGAAAGTACTTTTGGTCTTGTGGTTTTTCATCACCACCCAATGATTTTCGGAAAGATGGGCTTGGGATGGCATTGAAAAGTGTATGTAGTTAATTTGTAAAGTTATAATCTATCCTCGTTTAACGGATTAAATGAGCATGAAAAATGGTAGGTTCTCTCTATATTCATTCCTTGTATGCCTAGATTGTGAGAAGAATTCCCACTTCGAGCCCTCCAAGTATACTAGCTCCCTCTCATCATTAAACCAATGCCTAGAGTGTCCAAGTGATTCTTCTAAATACAACATCTATTTGGCAACAATGCCTCTCAACAAATCCCTTCTAGAATAGTGTAACAATGCTATGGTTTCATTAAAACATGTAGAGTAGTTATGACAACACTCTAACCTACTTGTTTGAACAATAATTGAAAGATGCACAAGGGTATTAGCTCCCTCTCGTCATCGCTCCACTCATCCTACCACCATATTGGTGTATACACCATTTTATGTCACTTAGTGAAAGCTTCTAAAAAAAGCTTAGACACCATGTCTCTATGAATCCTCACTTGATTTCACATGTTATGAGCATTGTCAATTCTTGTCAATATGGGAAATGGCACCTTCACTAGCATCACACCAGTCCAACCTACTTGTTCGAACAATAATTGCATTGGGATTTCATTTTGTACATGCAATATAGTTACACCAAGATTTGAAACCATACCATGAAAGATCCACAACAATAAAATATGAGACGTCAAAGGGTCCCCATTGGCACCTTCACTAGCATCACAAAGTGTACTACGTAGGGGTTTCCAAGCACTCCAAGTATACTAGGGTTGCCAAATTCCACAAAACCTTATCAAGATCAAGTGTCTCTTTACTCTAATTTTTCTCCCAATTTCTACCAAATTTCTTCTAGAACTCTAACATTGAAGACAATGAATGCAAATGCAAGTGAAGAAGAGTAGAAAAACTTGAAGTATTCTCATGTTTTTTTATGCTTAATGGCAATTTTATTCAATGTTGTTAGTATTCTTATACAATTAGGTCGTGTGCACATTCCACTCATCTTATAAATTCCTAGGTTGTGAGAAAGGTCATTAATTCCCTCTCATCGTCATGCCACTCATCCGACCACCATATTGGTGTATGCACCATTTTATGTCACTTAGTGAAAGCTTCCCAAAAAAGCAGAGACACCTTGTCTTTGTGAATCCCCACTTGATTTCATGTGTTATGAGCATTGTCAATTCTTTTCAATATGGGAAATGACACCTTCACTAGCATCACAACAGTCCAACCTACTTGTTGAAACTTGAAACAATAATTGCATTGGGATTTTATGCCCCCAGATCTAATTGTCAATATGTCCTATAATGGCTTGAGGAGGCGAGTTGCAACTCGCCATAAAACTCTAACCAAGCTTCGGATGGACAAACCGTTAGTTGTGTTGGACTTGGGGCACTAGATTACAACTAAAGGAACCCCTTCCCTGTGATTTTGTTGCTTGAAAAATGGTTTTTTGAGGATCTCTAGAATTAGGGTTTTTCTCAGTAAGGGACAATGCAATTTTTGAACTACGGATCTATTTTGAGAAGCACAGTATCAAGCGATTTTGGGTAGCGTGGTCATGTGGGACATGGCCAAACACACTTGCAAGAGCTTATGGAACTCAATTGTGCTGCTCGGTTTGGATTTTATGCTTCTGGACCAAATTTTCAATATGTCCTTGAATGGCTTGAGGAGGCGAGTTGCAATTTTCCATAAAACTCTAACTGGTCTTTCGATAGATGAATTATTAGTGGTGGGGCACCGAATTACAGCTAGGGGCACCCCTCCCATGTGATTTCGTTGCTCGAAAAATGGTTTGTTCAAGGATCTTTGGAACTAGGGTTTTGCTCAGTAATGGACATTGCAATTTCTGAAGTAGGGGTCGATTTTGAAAAATAGTGTCGGGGGATTGTGGGGAGTTTGGTCACATAGGCATTGACCAAACACACTTGCAGGAGCTTACATAACTCAATTATGCTGCTCGGTTTGGATTTTATGCCCCCAGACAAAATTCTCAAGATGTCTCTGAATGGCTTGAGGAAACGAGTTGCAACTCACCATAAAACTTCAATCGGGCCTTGGATGGACGAACTGTTAGTTGTGTTGGACTTGGGACATCAAATTATAGCTAGAGGTGCCCCTCCCCTATGATTTTGTTGCTCAAAAAATGGTTTGTTCGAGGATCTTTGGAACTAGTGTTTTGCTTAGTAAGTGATAATGCAATTTTTGAACTAGGGGTCAATTTTGAAAACATTGTGTCGGACGATTGTTGATGGCATGGTTACATGGACCTTGGCCAAACACACTTGCAGGAGATTATGGAACTCAATTATGCTGCTTGGTTTGGATTTTATGCCATCAGACCAAATTGTCAATATGTTCTTGAATGGCTTGAGGAGGAAAGTTGCAACTCGTCAGAAAACTCTAATTAGACCCCAGGTGGATGAACTATCAGTTGCGTTGGACCTAGGGCATCGGAATACAGCTAGGGGTACCTTTTCCCTATGATTTCGTTTGTCTAGAAAACAATTTGTTTGAGGATCTCCAAAACGGTTTTTCTCGGTAAGGGACATTGCAATTTTTGAACTAGGGGTCAATTTTGAAAAACAGTCTGTCAGGCGATTGTGGGTAGCGTGGTCACGTGGGTCTTCGCCAAAAACATTTACGAGAGCTTATGAAACTTAATTATGCTGTTCGGATTGGACTTTACGCCCTTGAACCAAATTGTCAATGTGTTGTTGAATGGCTTTATGAGGCAAGTTGCAACTTGCGTTGGACTCAGGGCATTAGATTACAACTAGGGGCACCCCTCTCCTATGACTTTGTTTCCTTGAAAACAATATGTTCAAGGATCTCCAGAACTAGGGTTTTTCTTAGTAAGAGACAATGCAATTTTCGAATGAGGGGTTGATTTTGAAAAACACTGTGTTGGGAAATTGTGGGTAGTGTGGTCATGTGGGCCTTGGAAAAACACTTGCAGGAGCTTACGAAACTCAATATGTTGCTTAGTTTGGATATATGCCCTTGGACTAAATTGTCGATGTATCTCTGAATAGCTTTAGGAGGCGAGTTGCAACTTGCCATAAAATTCTAATCGAGCCTCTGATGGACAAACCATTAGTTACGTTGGAATCCTGACATCGGATTACAGCTAGTGGAGCCCCTCCCTTTTGTTTCCATTTCCTGGATAATTGTTTCTTCAAGGATCTTTTGAACTACGGTTTTGATCAATAAGGACAATGCAATTTCTGAACTAGGAGTCAATTCTGAAGAACACTGTTTCGGACAATTGTGGGTAGCTTGGTCACATGGTCCTTGGCCAAACACACTTGTAGGAGTTTACGAAACTCAATTACGCTGCTCGGATTGGATTTTATGCACCCGAACCAAATTGTTAACGTGTCCCTGAATGGCTCCAGGAGGCAACTTGCAACATGCCATAAAACTCTAACTAGGCCTCCAATGGACGAACCGTCAGTTGCGTTGGACTCCTAACATTGGATTACAGCTTAGGGCACCCCTCCCCTTTGATTCCATTGTTCGAATAACCGTTTTTTCGAGGATCTTTGAAATTAGGGTTTTGCTTAGTAAGGCACAATGCAATTTTTGAACTAGGAGTCGATTTTGAAGAACATTGTGTCGGGTGGTTGTGTATAACATGGTCACATGGGCCTTGCAAAAACACACTTGTGGAAGCTTACAAAACTCAATTATGCTGCTCGGGTTGGATTTTATGCCTTCGACTCAAATTGTCAATGTGTCCCTTAATGGCGTTAGGAAGCGAATTACAATTCGCCATAAAACTCTAACTAGGCCTTTGATGGAAGAACCGTTAGTTGCATTCGATTCTCAACATTGGATTATAGCTAGGGGCACCCCTCGCCTGTGATTTCATTGCCCGGATAATCGTTTGTTCAAGGATCTCCGGAACTAGGGTTTTGCTCAATAAGGCACAATGTAATTTATGAACTAGGGGTCGATTTTGAAGAACACTGTGTCGGTTGATTGTGGGTATCATGGCCACGTGGGCCTTGGTCAAACACACTTGCGGGAGAGTACGAAACTAAATTATGCTACTTGGATTGGATTTTATTCCTCTAGACCAAATTGTTAATGTGTCCTTAAATGGCTTTAGGAGATGAGTTGCAACTCGCCATAAAACTCTAATCAAACCTTCTAATGGATGAATTGTCAGTTGCGTTGGACTTCTAACACCAACTTACAACTAGGGGCACCTCTCCCTAGTGATTTCGTTGCCTGGATAACCATTTGTTCGAGGATCTTTGGAACTAGAGTTTTGTTCGGTAAGATACAATGCAATTTTCGAACTAGGGCTTGATTTTGAAGAACATGGTGTCAGGCAATTGTGGGTAGCATGGTTACGTGGGCTTTGGACAAACACATTTGAGGGAGCTTACGGAACTCAATTATGCTTCTTGGATTGGATTTTATGCCCCCGAACTAAATTATCAATGTGTCCCTGAATGCATTTAGGAAACAAGTTGCGACTCACCATAATACTTTAACTGAGCATCCAATGGATGAATTTTCAATTGTGTTGAAATCCCGACACCGGATTACATCTAGTGGCATCCCTCCCCTGTGATTCTGTTGCCCGGATAACCGTTTTTTCAAGGGTCTCCGAAACTAGTGTTTTGCTTAGTAAGGCACATTGCAATTTTTGAACTATTGATCGATTTTGAAGAACACCATGTCGGGCCATGAAAGGGTATATACAACGAAGATCATACCATGTTCTCTACCCTTGTATAAAATATAGGGTTGTACACATTACAAACTCGTTGCATGATGCAGAGGGAACTTCAATGCACTTTTAATGCCACTTCTTCCATCCATAATTTTTCTTGTCCCCTGTATCGAATGCTATAATTTTTGTCAATACATATTGATAGTATTAATGTCACAACATTATACATCATAATTAAATTTAGAAATGCCCTAGGTATGACTCAACTGACATAGATTACAAAGGAATCTAAACATGTGTAGAGTGGAACATGCCTATGATAGTCGGAATAATTAAAAGTGTGAGACATACATCAATGTTGAGACATATTTCAGGCTTTTAACTTTGTAGGTCTACATAGAAGAGAATAAAGTAAATGAGAGAATTGAACAAAAAAGATTAAATAAAATATGAAATTAAAATAAAAAATAATATATTGGAAGTGAAAATACTAACTTGACATGCATACATGGGGAATTAGAGATATATGTGTGCCAAAGATATGGAAGTGCAAGTGAATTAAAAAAGGGCATCCAGTGCGCATGGATAAGTGATTTGGTAAGTAAGAACATTCATTAAAGCATATATGAAATAACAAAAATAAAGAAAATCAGATAGGTGTTTCTCGAAGACCTCATCATGAAAGGCCATAAACCTGTGATGCTTTAATAGAGATGCTAGATGTGGATTGGAGATAATATTTTGATTGCGTCAATGTTGTTGCTTGTTCACATCAGTGGACAGGCTACAAGGCATGATTGCATGTAGGTCAGGCCATTTAGTGTCGGTTGCACTCAATGTAAAGAAAAAGGTTGGGCAACCAAGCTGTGAAATCATATCGGTTAGTTCATTCCTGGAATTGTGCCAAAAAGATTGTGTTCCATGGAGAGATGCCATAAATCACATTAGTTGTTTTTCAAGCTTGTCACCAGGGGAGTGTTCCAAATGGATGTTAAGGTCCCTGATTGTTGTGGGGAAGTTGTCTTCAATGTTTTTCTTGATAAAGACAAAAGTTGTTTCTTGACTGCGGTGGTGCTTTATGAGATTATACTAGTAGTAGAATCTTGAGTTCTTTCCAAATCTATTGTTGTGATACAATAGTAGGTGCAATGCATAGTCCTGCATTTGAATTGATTCAAATCGCGGTTGCATGAACATGGAAATGCCTATGGGGAACAATGTGGGGAAGGCCATAACGAATAATCCCTCTATGTTGTATTCATTGATTGGTGACAACCCAATAGGTGGATAGGAATTGAATTTGTTGCTTGGAAATATGGTGAGTGTAAGTATCTTCTTATTTCTTGGAGTTTTGTACCTAAATTATGGATAGTGGCTAGAAAGGAGGACATTTCCTTGCCATTTGTGTCTACAAAAGCAATTTGGGTGTGTTCCATAACTGTAGAAGTGTAAGGGGCATCTGCAGTAGTTGACTGTGAATGTCGAAGCAAAGGGGAAATATTAGTAGGGTAGATTGGTAGAGCCCCGAGTGTGGTCTCATCAAGGTGGACATCCTTATAATATGGGTCATTTGCTAACTTGTACTCCAAGGAAACTATAACATGGGATCTACTGACAATGCAATTGTAAGAGTGTTGGTCAGAGCTCTTATGCAAGATGATAAAAATGTTCAAGTCCTGTACATGTCGAGGCAAGCAATTGACATTTGAAGAAATGTCTTGGGGAAAGCTTATTGTATGGCCGCTATATGGAGTTATTCCTTGTATAACACTACATTTACAAGATCACATAAGTTTGTTTGGTGTGGTACAACTAGACTTCTAAGACCTTCTAGAATCTTTCCAAAAACTTACAAGGAAACTTTCACAAGCTGTCCAAAAAACAACATTGCACAGATACCAAAAGCTCACCTCAAACTAAGCAAAACAACCTACTGGGGAAGTACGACCTATTGTACGGCTATACAACCTGGACAAACACTGGTAAGGCATTGTCCGTATGACTGTACGGATTCGTACAGTACTACTATTCGTATGATAGTACAAACTTTCATATTGTTGTACATAATTGTTCTGTACGACTATAGGAACTGTTACACGGGACTGCATGTTGCTGGAAATTGGTTGCTTGCACTTTCTCCCTCTCTGTTGCTCAACCTACTCAACTTCTCAAGTGTTCTTGTGTGTCTTAACTTTCTATCTTGACCTGTCTTTATAGTTTTAGTTGGATACCAAAACCCTAAACTATTTTTGAGATTACTCCTAGTCTAAGTCATGCATGCATGCAATGCACTTTTTAGACTCAACTACTGAAAATAAGACTTTTACTTTTTAACTAAAGTGAATTACCAAATAGAATTTGCTTTGTGAAAACAGAATCACTTTTTGAAAATATCTCGAACTACTTTTTGTAGGTTCACAGATAACTTGTGTGGAAATTCTTGTCTGGGCTATAATTCTCAACACATTGAACCTAAGTTGCAGGAAACACCCCCTGGGTGACGTACCAGTACCTGAAACCTGCCGAAACGGGCACGGAACTCCACCGAAACGTCGTCAGTCGTACCGTACGACGTTTCGGTGGAGTTTTGGCCTGTATGACAACCATTTCGCTGGATTTTTTCTTGTTTGCGGGCTTGGCCAAGCGGCAAAGAGGGTCGTGGTTCCTGTTATCGCACGGTTTGTAGGGAAGGTCTAGAGAGCTTGAGTCAAGGCTTAAACCGGCGTAACAGGAGCTTCCCCACCCACTATCACCTCGATGGGAGGCTCTTTCTATTTAGGAGGGCTGGTCCAAGGGAGACGTCCCTAAGGCAATCTGGGTAAATGAAAGGCTAAAGGATAAAAGACCAAGTCAAGGAAATCCCTTTCACAGATTGCTGCCCAAGAAGAGATAGTCAAAGAGTGAAATCCACTGATGATGCACCTGTTTGCGAGACAAAACAAAGACAACTAGAATATATGCTTTGCAGTGGGTTAGTACTTCACAATAAATGACTATCTTCAAATATATGTATATATGAGCAATTAATCAATGCTATTATTGACGAAGTCAATGATGGCTTAAAAAGAGAGAAAGCTTATATCACTTCTTCAACAAAGCATAAAAAGACAATTAGCATTCAATGTTCAATATTAGACCTTGTGTCATATCATTAATGCATTAGGAATGTCAAATCAGCTCACATATATAAGAATGCTGCGTCACCTATATTATTTCTACAGTGGGTATGACGTCAGCTTTAAAAATGATGACAAGGAGCAATACGTTTTGTCAAATCAGCTTATGAATACAATAAGTAACTCAATGTCAACCAAAATAGATGAATAAAGTCACAACGTTGCAGGTATAAACAAGAAATCTAAGCATGTGACATCACCTATACTATTTCTGCTACAAGTGTGACGTCAAGCTTTATCAATGAGTCAATATGAAAGGAAAAGAGCACAACGTTTCATCAATAAGCTCACAAATGTAATCCCTAGCTCAAAACCAATCAAAGGAGGATGACAAAGTCAAAACGTTAAGGTCCAAGCAAGATACTTAATAAGGTATGACGTCACATCTATATAACTTTTGTTGTTTGCAGGTTAGCTAGCCAAGGAGACACGTTTTGTCAAATTCAACCAGCAAAGATACAAATAAACTCCACGGCTATGACAAGGAGACTAGGCCGCACCTTTCTATCCAATCAGAAGTTAAAATCAGCCAAGACGTCACCTTCTTAGGGTTAGTTCAAGAAAGGCTAGGGTTAGACGCTAGGTTAGTAGGTTTGCAAATTGAGAGTAGTTTGAAAGAGGTTTAAGGCATAACAAGCTTCAAAATCATTCATAGACTAGTGCCTTGGGCTAATGGGGTCAACTTGAAGTATGACTAATGGTTTAGGAAGGGTTCAAACTTAAAGACAAGAGAGCTAGGGTTTGATGGTGTTGCTAAAGCAAGGCCACAAACCCTAAACCCTAAGAAGAAAGGCTTACCTAGGTGTAGCTAAAGCTAGGCCTAGAGCTTTACTCCTCTCCTTAAGACTTTCTTGGCAAAACGGCTAGCTAAGAAGTATAAACCTATGGCTGAAAAGTGTTGCTATGGCAAGGTTTTTCAAAAACCCTAGAAGTAAACCCTAGGTGTAAACTCAATTAGGCCTAGAATCACTTCTTTCTTCAATTTATACTCAAAACTAGCTCAAGACAAGAGATGGTGTGTAGCTATGGCTAGGCTAAACCTTCTCAAATCAAATGGCTATAAGCTTATGCTATGGGGACATGAAGCCTCAACCTACTTGTGTGTAGGCTCCCTAGGGTTTCAAGGATTAAGAAATTAACAACAAGATGACAATTAATGCAAATGTTAAACAACAACCATTCACTCAAGAAGTTTTGATGAAGAACACTTACAAGATCATGAAGAAAACCAATCCACACCCTAGTTGTAAACCTTCCAATAGCATATAGCACCACTTTGCCAAAAAATAAAC
>SNQJ01S0127546.1:30132-40968 GCA_010110895.2 Picea sitchensis
CAAAAGGAATTAAATGCACATATTCAAAGGTTTTGAGGATCAGAGTGACACATACCATGATACTCAGACTCATTACCTCATGGAGCAAGAACCATATCGTACACAAGACCAAGCCAATGGTGATGGATGTTGCTGCTGGGAAAGTAGAGGCGCTGAAAGGGAGGAAAGATGGGCCCTCCATGGCCATGCCTAAGTCGATCTGGCTCTCGGTACTTCATGTCTAGGACCTATGGGCCTCGAGACATAATCACCTAGTTATCCCCAAAAGTGGGGATAAGATTTGGCTCCAACTCGGGGACATGTGCTCATCGTAGAGCACATGAGAACCTCAACATCTCTAACATAACTTGTTTACTTGCTTGATCTCAATAGCAACTATTAGTAGCCGATTGGGGTGGTGATACCACCCCAAAAATTGGAATAACACAATCATAAATGTGAATGTGAAAGCAAACTATTCTAGCATGGAATGCAAATGGTATAATACAATGAATGCATATGCCTACTTACCTGTGCTTACTTGTTGGCTGGACGTTTGATGTGGTCGAAAGATCAGTGAAACTCATCTAACAACGTCGCACAATACCTGCCTTTGTGCTTCATCATAAGCCAAAATAATGATAAGCTAAGCACAACAACAACCTGAGTTAGAAAATGTATCATATCAATGGAAACTGTAAGATCTAGCTCATGGAGGTGGGTGGGAGGGAAAAAGCTATGCTAAGACATACTCTCAAGAGAGTGCTCAATCCATCTTAGGAAAGGATCGTGAAAGGTGAAAGGTTCGAAAAACCGACTAGAGGAGTCTAAAAGATGGCTACCTTGGACGTATTCATAATCTAAGGCCTGAGAAGGGATCGACAAGAACTGAAAGGATGACTGAAAATTCTTTAGGGGGAAGCTTGAAAACTGTGATAATAAGCTTCTTCTTGAGGTATTCAACTTTCCTCTAAAATCCAAGAAGAGGTTTTGTCTTACAGGAAACTTGGCATAAGGGATATTTTTCCAAACCATACCTTCAATGATGTGGCGAGGTAAAGTACTCAAAAAGAGGTGGGAAATCTTATCACAAGTATCCTGCTTCAGGGAAATAACTTCCTCACTTTTATCAAGGTCTGAGCATGACGATGGTTGATAATTTTCTTCATAGAATAAATCTGTGTGCTCAGAGGAACAATCATCAAATTCCTCAAGGTATGACCAAAAATCATTCGGAGAGCATAGCATCAAGTCATCCTTGGGTGTCTAAATAAAGTCAGGTTTTGTTGCCAAATGTCAAAATCATTAGTAGTTTCATGTGATAGTTGTAAGGGAAACTTTTGGAAATGATTCTCAATGTCATAAATGGGATCCCCATCAAATCCAATCACATCCCATTGACGCTTCTCGGAATGTATGAATTCATCAATGTTATCAACAAAGTCCTCATTTTTATCAAAAAATGAAGGAGTTAAAATATCCAACACTTCTTTACTCTCTACATCATAAGATAAAGAATCATTACAAATTTGGAAGGGTAAATAACTCACCTTGTTTAATCCTTCCTGTGCAGGAGCTTCAAGTATTTGTATAAGTTCATCAAGTGGAAGATCTGCCTCTACATCTTCAGTCTTGAGATATAGAGGATCAAGCTTGTCCAAGGGTTCCATTTCTTCTTCATTCTCTGAATCATAGAACAAGGTATCATCAAAAACCTAGAAAGGAAAATGACTTACCTCATTCTCTTCATCTTTTGCAGGAGGGACAAGATCTTGGAGAGCTTCATTAGACTGAGGAGCAGTTACTGGTGCTTCATCCTCATCACTCACTTCTCTAGTTATGTCTTCATTGCATTTTGTTGAATCATGCGATAAATCTTGCTCCTCTTCAAGGGGTTGACAATGTTCTTCATAAATATCTTCTTTCATATCAGAGGGTTCTTGATGTTGAACATGATACGTTTTTCTGAGATATGCTACAATCTCAGTGGTGAATCCTCTGTCTTCCAAGGCAATTGTGAGATTCTGAAGGGCATCTTCATACATTTGGCAACGTGGTTTGGTAAAGTCAACAAACCTACTGATGAGGTGTACGAAAGATGATATACCCCTATCTTGGCAACAGCCCTTAAACCAATCTCGTAAGAAGGATGGCAGAGAGAGTATGAATAGTTTTATTAGAGCATCCTCCCCTCCCAATTCTACCTCGCTTATATGCTCCAAAAAATTTATGATGTGAGGAGTTGGGAGGCCCCAAAATCTTGGAAGGTTGTTTGACCATTTTGTATCAAAACGGGTTGGGTATCCTTGGATACAGTTATTCCCAGGACGCCATGATCCCATAGCTTGGAAATATCACAGAGTTGAGAGTAAGGTTGCACCTGGGAAAAGGTTAGTGGAGTCGGTAGATAATTTGCTTGAAATTATCAAAGGAAAAGGGAAAACACACTAAGTGGAGTCGCCAAGTGAGCTTGTAAGATAAAGACTCTAGAGGCAAGGCTTACCGAAAAGTGTCGTCTTGAGGAAAATGAACTGAGTGTTCCCCAGCAACGGTGCCAAAATGTTATCTCACAGTTTGTAGTTAGGATAGTAAATGGATGAAAAGAAGTCAAATTGGTGTAAATGAACCAATCCCACCCACTGTCACTTCGATGGGAATGTTCTTTCTATTTAGGGAGGTAAGGCCCAGGGGAGACGTCCCCGGTGACCTGGGGTTTTGAGAAGGCAAAAGGTTTAGCAAGGCCAAATGATAAAATTCCCCCCTCACAAGTCACCACGTGATCAGAAAGTTCGGCTTATAGCCAATAAAGATAACCAGAAGTAATAACCAAGAGAGGAGTACCTACCCGAGACAAAGCAATAAGAAACTATATATGCAAGCTTTCTTGCTTGGTTAGTACTTATATAATCATGGACTTCTGATATGAAGAAATTGATAAACAATAATATTGACGAAGAAAATCAATGTCCACAAATAGTGATGATTACAATATCACTTCTCAATAAATGCTGAAGAAACTTGGCATTCAATGTAACAAAATCAACACTTCATAGACAATGCCTTAACCAACCGTTCAATTGCTTTAAAAGTAGAACGAAAGCTGCACAAAGGTGTTTATAGCACAAGGAGATGATGACAGCACTAGGGTTAGTAGAATTAGTCTAGGCTAGGGTTAGTAAGAATTAGGGTTTTGTTCAAAGTATTGGAAGTTTGTTTTATGATCAAGTTACTCAATACATAAAGCCTTAGATCAGTGTGTTCCTAGGGTATATGGAGTCAAAAGAGAGGATGCAAAAGCTGAAGGACCAAGTGATATTAAAGACCAATGACAAGAGGGTAAAGTATTGAGGTGTTGCTAAAGAAAGGATCAACAACGAAACCCTAGGGGAGAGAGGCTCACTTCGGTGTAGAAACCCTAGGCCTCAGTGCTCTCTCCTCCTTCTTTAGCTTAATGGCAAAACAACTAGCTCAAAAAGATGATTGATCTAAGACAAGAGGTTTTGTGTGTAATGTGCCCTACCTCTTGACAAAGAGGGATTGGAGATACGTATTGGTCTAGCTTTCCCCACTAGACTATAGTCTCAGGTGAATTGGGGAGAAAGTCAACCGGAAGTCATAACATTCTAAAGTTAAGTTGACTTTGTGGAAAAAGGGTAACTCAATGAAGAAATAGAAAGGATGAGTTAGGTTAAGGGTTAACCCTAAGGGTAAAACTAACTCAATGAAGGAATAGATGGAGCTATAAAAGAAAGGGTAGGGCACACTCCTTACTTACCTTGGATTATTACTATTGTGCATTGGAGCTCTTGAGCACAATCGATTTTGAGGGTTTTGAGTCTAAAACCCTAGAGATCAACTTGGTGGTGAAAGATCCCACCTTCCTTGATCCAGGCTTGGTTTCAGAGGTGAAATAATCCTCCCACACCATTCTACAGTGTTGCAGGTTGGTTCTATTGGCGTTCAATAGGTCAAGGTGTGACCTAGGGGGGTTTCGAGTTAGGGGGGGGCACCATCTTGGAGGTTTCAGTTCAATTTGGAGGAAGCAGGAGGCCTTGGGGAAATCTAGCACTTGGGTTCTCTTCAGAGGAACCTTTACATCATTCTTGGTCTATTTCAGAAGGTTTTATCCTTATAGTTTATTTTTGTGAGCTTGGCACGTATTGAGGAGGAAGAGGACGTTCTGCAGAAAGGTATTTTCAGTGATTGGTGGACCAAATCTTCATGGATCGGTTTGAGACTTCAGCAGCATGGTAAAAGTGGCCTAATCTATGATCTGGTAGAGTTTTGTAGCATTTGGAGGTGCCTGGAGGGGAAAACGTACCATATTGACTTTATCCAACCAAGAGGGGCGCAACTCTGTTTAGGGTTTGGCCATTTGGAGGTGTAGCTCAACTTAGATCATTCTGAGATTGCTTCCAAGGATTCCTAGTAGCCCGATCTACATTCTGAGGGAGTTTGGAAGGGTTTGGAGATCAAGAAAGAGGAGGTCAAAATATTGAGGGGTTATCAGCATCCAGGGCAGGCCGAAACCCTCCCAGTTCAGGGGTTTGACAGTGTATTCATCGGGGTCTTCTATCTCCAGTCCGATTTACATGTTGGTGGCCTTTGGAGGTCCAAGTCTCTTTTCTCACAGCCTTTGGGAGGCATTCGTATTGTATTGCTACTCTTATTGTATTGGCTAAAAGCCAACTTCTTGTTATTGGGGATTTCTCCCAGATCTGTGATTCTCGTATATACGAGACTTTTCTACTATCTAAATAAAGGTCAGATATGATGTCTTGATTCATATTGGTATTCTATGTCTTATATGATTGTTTATTGCATTTCTATTGATCTATACATTGAGTAATCGATGCACATCCATCGGATATATCTATAAACACATAAACAACATAACAACAGAAAACAGTGAGTGTTCTGACCAAAAAATTCGGCTCAAGAACATTACAGTGGTATCAAAGCTTTTGATCCTCCCGACCTGTGGGGGATAGTGCATGCAGAGGTTCAGTGGGATTTACATGGGCAGACGCAGGAAATAGACTAGTTAAGTAGAGGTCGAAATGGAAGGATCAGGTGAGGACAGCGAGCCATAGTTTCTGGCAAGGTTCGCTAAGGAGTTACAACACTCCATAAACTTATCACATAGCACCTTGGTGCGTCATCTATAAAAGAATCAAGAAACAATGCGTAGGGGACAGGTAGAGATGACAGAATCTCTAAGGAAGGTAAGCGAGAGCCAGGAGAGTGTATCCCAACTCCTGATGCAGATAACCCATGGAGGGAAGGGTCCAGAGGTATATGCTAATAGAGAGGCAAGTGGATCACATGGAGGGACTAGACAACCGCAGGAGCAGAACCCCCACTATCACATTGAGGGTCAGAGCTATGGAGGAGGTGCACCACTAGGGCACACATACAACAAGGCCACTCCTAGTCCCTTTCTACCTGCATTCTTGGATACTCAACCACAGCATAACTATGAGGATGAGGCGAAGGATAACTTCGAGCAGTATGCCAAAGAGTATCAGGCCCTAAGTGCGGGGTTTCAGAGACAGGTCACATTGGATCAGTATTGCAAGATCAAATTTCGGGGCAGACCGAGACAGTATTAGAGGCCCAACTATGAACTGGAGCGTAGGGAAAGCAAAATAGAGATCCCTTACTTTGATGGTTCGACCAAAGTGACAGCACAAGCGTGGGTACATAAGTTGGATACTTACTTACAACTCAAACCCATGAGAGAAATGGATGCCTTAAGATTCGCTACCATGTACTTAGATGGCAAGGCTCATGACTGATGGTGTCACGGGTTGACTACATTAGGTCACAATCAGATTACATCTTACACAGATTTCACACAGAGGATTATTGACATATTTGATCAGGGGGATCCAGAGCTACCTTTTAAGGAGCTCACACAGCTCAAACAGACAGGATCATCATATACTTATATAGAGCAATTCCAGAGGTTGGCAGTAATGGTGCAGGGTGTGTCTCAAGCGAGACTTATGATGCTTTTCACGAAAGGGTTGATGGAACCCTTGAGGGGTTGGGTCAAGGCATTCAAGCCTACCAACTTATAGGATGCCATCTGGAAGACCAGGGACTTGGGTTCAACAACCAAGACTAGGTTTGCCCCTAGACCCCTCAATCAATGGGGCAGAGACCAAAGACCTCCTAATAACCCAGGAGGACGTGACCCAAGAGGGTTTGACCGAGGTAGGGGCAGGATGGACGATCCCACTAGGAGGGAGCTAAGGAGGAGGCAATTATGCTTCACCTGCAAGGAACCATGATCCAACACACAAGTGCATGGGTAAGGGCAAGGCCCACTATATTGGCGTGATATCAGATGATGAGGATGAGGATTTGGGTCATATACAAAACATGGAGGTTGAAACCCCTAGACAGTTGGAGGAAGAGGATGCTAATCACGACCTTGCAGTAGATGAAAAGGTAACTATTGCATCCATCAGTGGGGTACCGAAATTTAACACCTTCAGGATGAGAGGGGTGCTACAGGGGCAAAAAGTATTAGTTCTGATTGATGGAGGTGCCTCACATAACTTCATTTATTCAACATTGTTGCAAAGAAGGCACATACCGACAGTAGAATTTGAGGGGTTTCAGGTGGAAGTAGCAGGTGGATGTACCATGCCATGTGATAAGTACATTCTGGGGATGAAAATCACTTTGGGCAGACATGAGTTGGCACAAGACTTCTATGTGATGAATCTCCCATACACCAACATCATCCTAGGGGTACAGTGGCTTAACACATTGGGGCCAATCACCACAATCTACAAAACCATGGAAATGTCTCTCACCGAAGAAACAGGGAAGAAGGTGGTTCTCAGAGGTATGACGGGAAACACACCAAGGGTAGTAACAACAAAGCACATGGAGGCCATATTCCGAAGAGAAGACATCATTTATGTGGTAGAATGCAGAATTTCAGTCAAAGTGGACAAAAAGGGAGAAGCACACTACGCACCAGAGATTAAGAGGATCATGGATAGGCACAACAAGGTCTTTGAGCCTATACCACTACATGCACCACCAGATAGAGGGTTTGAGCACATTATAGATTTGGAGGAGGGTGCAAAACCTATCATCACCACTCCTTACAGGCACCCCAAGAAGTATAAGGATGAGATTGAAAAGGCAATCGAGGAATTGTTGGACATGGGTCACATCAAGCCAAAGCTCCAGTCCCTTCTCATCTTTAGTAGTGCTAGTGAAGAAGAAAGACGGAACAATGCGCATGTGCATTGATTACAAGGCCCTCAACAAGAAGACCATAAAAAACAGGTACCCCATCCCATGGATTAACAAACTATTGGATGAGCTCCACGGGGAAGTATACTTTACAAAGAGTGATTTGCACTCTGACTACCACCAGATTAAAATGAGGGAGCAAGACATTCCCAAGACTGCCTTCCGATGTCATTATGGGCATTATGAGTTTCTAGTCATGCCTTTTGGAATGACTATTGCACCTACCACCTTCCAATCATGCATGAATCATTTGTCCAACAAGCGGCCAAGGAAATACTTGTTAATTTTTTTTGATGACTTGCTAATTTACAGTAAGACGTGGGAGGAGCACCTCCAGCATGTGGAACAGATCCTGACCATGATGGAGGAGCAATCATTATATGAAAAAGAGTCTAAATGTGAGTTCGGAATGATTGAAGTTCTTTACCTAGGATACATTATCGGGGAAAAGGGAGTACAGGTGCATCAGGGAAAGATCCAAGCCATCATCAACTGGCCCACACCAAAGACACTCACTAAGTTGAAAGGGTTTTCTGGCATTTGTTGCTACTACAGGAGGTTCGTCAAAGGCTTTTCTCAACTTTTTGCACCTTTGACCGATTTGACAAAGAAAGGAGCCTTCATGTGGAACCTAGAAGCACAATCCACCTTTGAAAAAATGAAGAAGGTAATGAGTACGTGCCCGGTACTAGCACTTCCAGATTTTACACAACCTTTTACGGTAGAATGCGACGCTTCAGGAGTGGGCGTTGTAGTTGTATTGATGTAAAACAGGCATCCCATTTTCTATGAAAGCCGAAAGTTGAGGAGGCCAGAGCTCCTCTACACCATCTATGATAAAGAAATGTTAGCCATCATGCATGCATTGGCTAAATTCAAACAGTATTTAGTGGGAGCAAAGTTCAGGGTAAGGACAGATCACAATAGCCTCAAGTACTTCTTGGACCAAAAAGACTTGAATGAAAGACAACAGAAATGGGTAAGCAAGATACAAGCATACGACTTCAACATAGAATTTGTCAAAGGTAAGAATAACGTGGTAGCAAATGCTTTGTCTAGAAGACCCTCGCTTTATGCCATGACTGAAATTTCAGTAGATTGGAAGGCACACCTCTTGATGGAGTACTCGAGGAACAAATTTGCTTGTGAAATAATGGATGGACAGGTGGAGGATGACACTTTCAGGGTTAGGGACGACATCATTTACTGCAAGGGCCGAATCTTCTTGGTCCCCGAGTTAGCCTTCAAGACCAAAGTATTATAGGCATGCCACGATTCACCAGTAGTAGGGCACCAGGGGATCGTCAAGACATACAGACAGGTACGGGAGAGGGTTGCTTGGAAGGGTCTAAAAGAAGACGTAATGAATCACATCATGGAGTGCAGCATTTGTCAGGACAACAAAGATGAGCATACTCACCCAGTAGGACTACTACAACCACTTCCCATCCTAGAGAAAAAGGTGGGAAAGCATCTCCACGGATTTTATCACAGGGTTTCCCAAAGCACAAGGAAGAGACTGCATCTTTGTAGTAGTGGACAGGTTGACAAAGTTTGCACACTTTTTTCCCATTGCCACAAACTTCAGTGCAACACAGGTCGTGGATCTTTTCTTCAGGGAATCTTTCAGGTTGCATGGATTGCCCAAAACCATAGTGAGGGACCGAGACAACAGGTTCATGAGTACCTTTTGGCAGGAGCTCTTCAGATTGGTTGGTACGACTTTGAATCCTAGTACCAGTTATCACCCACAAACGGATGGTCAGACAGAGATAGTCAACAAATGGGTGGAAGGCTACCTCAAAAACTATGTAGCAGGGCAACATGGGTCAAATGGCTTCACTTAGGGGAATACTACTACAACACCACCCACCATATGTCCATTGGTATGACTCCATTCAGGGTCTTATACAGTTATGACCCTCTCTCCTGTGTAGAGGTTGCTTTCAGTGACAACAAGGCTCCCATGGTGCAGGATTGGATTCTGCAGAGTCAGGACATTCTCAAGGAATTAAAAATCACCTACAAAGGGTACAAAATCAACAGAAGGTATAGGTGGATAAACACAGGGTTGAGCGCACCTTTGAGGTAGGGGACTTGGTTTATCTGAGGCTCCAACCGTACTGTCAAGCATCAATTAAGAGAAGTGGTGTAGAAAGCTTCAGCCCCATTTCTTTGGTCCATATAGAGTTAGCAGGAAGGTTGGGGTTGTATCCTATGAGTTGGATCTACCCCATAACAGTAAAATACATAATGTCTTCCATGTTTCATGTTTGAAGAGGGCCATCAACAAACACATCACTCCCATCGAGGAATTGTCGCCGATGGATGAAGAAGGGCAGTTGGTATTGATACTTGAGGAGATACTGGAGGGTAGGGAAAGAAAGCTAAGGAAAAGGAGCATTCGAGAATATCTGGTTAAGTGGAAGAACCTACTTGTGGAGGACGCCATGTGGGAAGGAGAGCAGTTGATTTGGGAGACAGGTTCGGAATTGCTTGCGGACAAGCAATTTCTAGCAGGGGAGACTGTAATGCCCCCCACCTCTTGACAAAGAGGGATTGGAGAGACGTAGTGGTCTAGCTTTCTCCACTAGACTATAGTCTCAGGTGAATTGAGTACAAAGTCAACCATAAGTCATAACATTCTAAAGTTAAGTTGTCGTTGTGGAAAAAGGGTAACTCAATGAAGAAATAGAAAGGATGAGTTAGGTTGAGGGTTAACCCTAAGTGTAAAACTAACTCAATGAAGGAATAGATGGAGCTATAAAAGAAAGGGCAGGGCACACTCATTACTTACCTTGGATTATTACTATTTTGCATTGGAGCTCTTGAGCACAATCAGTTTTGAGGGTTTTGAGTCTAAAACCCTAGAGATCAACTCAGTGGTGAAAGATCCCACCTTCCTTGATCCAGGCTTGGTTCCGGAGGTGAAATAATCTTCCCACACCATTCTACAGTGTTGCAAGTTGGTTCTATTGGCATTCAACAGGTGAAGGTGTGACCTAGGGGGGTTTCTAGCTAGGGGGGCACACCATCTTGGAGGTTTCAGTTCGATTTGGAGGAAGGAGGCCTTGGGGAAATCTAGCACTTTGGTTCTCTTCGGAGGAACCTTGACATCATTCTTGGTCTATTTTAGAAGGTTTTATCCTTATAGTTTATTTCTGTGAGATTGGCACATATTGAGGAGGAAGAGGGCGTTCTGTAGAGAGGTATTTTCAGTGATTGGTGGATCAAATCTTCATGGATCGGTTTGAGACTTCAGCAGCATGGTAGCAGTATCTAGATCTATGATCTGGTAGAGTTTGGTAGCATTTGGAGGTGCCTGGAGGGGAAAACGTACCATATTGACTTTATCCAACCAGAAGGGGCGCAACTCTGTTTAGGTTTTGGCCATTTGGAGGTGTAGCTCAACTCAGATCATTCTGAGATTGCTTCCAAGGGTTCTGTTGCCGTCCTAATGCACACTTGCTAACGTGAGCTAAGTCCAACTCACTTAGTGTGCCCTTGGAGACACAATGTCTAAGTTCCAAGTCCACACTGTCACCTTGATTGGAACTTCTTCCTTCTAGGCTTACTCCT
>SNQJ01S0127550.1:0-14477 GCA_010110895.2 Picea sitchensis
AGACTTACAACGTTGAGCTTGTAGTGTTCAAAATCATCTTTTAAAACTTTCATTCTTGAAACCCTAACTAACCCTAACCCTACTAACCTAGGCTGACGTCATACTTGACGCAGCAAGCTTTCTAACTAGTAATTGAGCAATTATTGATGACGTCGGGCCTTTATTGAGCTAATTTTGATTGATAACACTGTTGGCTTAGTCATTTTGTGATAGATATTGATGAATTAGTGATTTTTCATTGGCTAATTAGTAAAACGTTGACCTCATTTTGTCTATTATATTGCTTGTTAAATGAAATCAGATAGTCAAGAAGTACTAACCCTTTGAAATATAACCTGCAAATATACATATAGTGTTGTTATTGTCTTGTTCCGGGCAGGTGTTCTCAACAGGGACTTCACTTCTTTATTGGCTGATTAGCCAGATTATCTGATACTGGTGGTAACCTGCGAGGAGGAATAACCTTAACTCTTGACCTTTTATTTATTGCCTCTTCAAACCCCACGTTACCAGGGACGTCTCCCCTGGGCTAACCCCCCTAAACAGAAAGAACCTCCCCATCGAGGTGACAGTGGGTGGGGAAGGTTCATGTTACGCCAGTTTGTCCACTATCATGTAGCCTGTGACCTAAAATACAAACTGCACGATAACAACTACCTCTCTACATAGACTTGGATTCTTGAAGTTCTTGTAGGTCGCAAAGGAAACTATCGAAAAAAGAGTGAGAAGCTTCTAGGACTTGGGATCGACATCAAACGAAGGACTATCATTTTGTCTATTATCCTTCTTTTCAAAATAGTTGGTTATTTCAATTGAAACAGTTATAATGTCTTTGTTGTGTGTTTTCTTTGGAATTTGTTCTCTTCATGGTCATTGATTTGTTGCAGTAATCCCACTACTATAGGGGATTTTCCTTGAAAGCATCATCCTCGCACGCATTTGTCACCTACCTATATTCCATGTAGCCTTTCTGGAATTGGGGCAATATTAACTACCTTGCCATGTCGTCTTCTTTCTGCTCTATGTTCGCTTGGTTTGCTAGCAGTAATCATTCAGAGAGATTTCCCGAAGAGTTTTCTTGATTTCGGCGTGCATATGGTGTCTTTCGAACCGACATTCATCAACAAAACTTGATAAAGCATCACACATCAAGGAATGATACTACAAGAAACTTAAAACTGAAATATTTTATTATAAACTAAAGCATATCAAGGTCAAAACTAAAATATTTTATTTTAGAGAAACTAAACTAAAGCATCACACATCAAGACTAAGTTAGACTATAAAAGAATCAGCTATATTAAAAAACCAATAGCAATTATATGTAAAAAGTTAAAAATAAATAAAAAAATATATTTTAATTTAAAAAATTTCAAATAAAATCGATATTGATAATAGATAACCAATAACAATTATATGTAAACAGTTTAAAAAATAAAAAAATTGTATTTTAGTTTTTTAAAAGAGCTTACAACACAATGGAAGAATATCAAACACTGAAATATCAATGAAAGCCCAGCAACAACAAGAAACATTAATGAATGGCAATTGGGGGCATGCATAACAGTAGACAACAATGGAACAATAAGTTAGTACAGATTTTGCGGAAAATTTATGTTTAAAGTTCAAAGTAAACATTATCACAAAGAGTAAATATAAACTATCATAATATCAACGAAACAAGTGAGAATTTTCAAACAGGCTTTAGCAATTCACCTATCCAATAAAAGTTGCGGGATAATGGGAGAGTTCGTCCATTCTATTCTCCGTTAGATTTCGATAAGTCTTATAAACTTAGTAAATAGAAAATACTGTGGGGTTCTACAGCGTAGTAGAGGGATTATCACTGTGGTTTCTTTCATGCGCAGAAGATTTTGTTTCCCAGAAGAAAAGGACCAAATTGTCGAGTTTTAAGGCAAAGGTTTGGAGAGACAGAGGAAGTGGGGGTATGTCTACAGTTCCTTCCAATATCTGCACCGATTGAGTCATCAATGGACTTGTATCTTCGTCATCCTGTATGAACCATCCTCCCAAGATGGCATCCCTCTTCACCTGCTCCGGGTCTGCATTGCTCATCAATTTCTTATCAAACGGATATATAGTGTTTCCACTGTTTACCTGCACTTCTAGTGTAGGTAAATGATTCCCTGCACTTTAGAGCCCTGTGAAGATGGAGCTGAAACTCCCCGCCTCAACATTTTCATCCTGCACTCCTCAGTCACGCTGCAATTTTTAATCGTTTTGAACGAATAGACAATAGGACTAAGCGAATACAATGTAACAAACAAAGAAAGACGCGGGAAAAGATTTGAATTGAGGAATCAGCGGGAAATCGTTGGCCGCCCAATTGCATATTCAAATTCAAAGTGGTATTGCGGTCGCTGAAGATGCTCCAAATTGAATGCAGAATACGACGGGACTGCCGAACACGACGAGACAGCATACGCAGCATACGTCACTGGCAGTGCGATCGCTGACCGGCGGTATCTAGGAGCTCATACACATAAAACCTTCATCAACTGCATAGATGGATGACCATGCAGCAGCCCAGCCTCCCAATCATTGGGTTGTTGTATGGTGGATAGCTTTCGCCATCCATAAACCCACACACCTTTGTATTTCATCATTTCTTTCTGTAACTATTTGTTCAACGTATCGAGGGATGTTGGGAATGGTGTAATCCTCACTTTTCACTATGGCCTGCTAATATTGTGTATTTAATGCATTTGTGGCCTGCTAATATTGTGTATTTAATGCATTTAGTTAGGTATTAATGTAAAAACCCACACACCTTTGTATTTCATCATTTCTTTCTGTAACTATTTGTTCAACATATCGAGGGATGTTGGGAATGGTGTAATCGTCACTTTTCATTATGGCCTGCTAATATTGTGTATTTAATGCATTTGTGGCCTGCTAATATTGTGTATTTAATGCATTTGGTTAGGTATTAATGTAATATTTTCTTGTAATAGTAGGTTTTGGTTAAGGTTGACCTAGTCAACCTGTTATGTAGGTCCATGAACCCTATTGGGGAGGGCACCCTACCTCTTGAGTTGTGTATAAATACATGCCCAAGTGTCATTTGTGAATCATATGTTGATCTTGATCATTCTTTAGCCTATTGGCATCATTGTATCTAATAATGTGTTTTTGCCTAAGGGCACCTACATATTTGGCATTTTCTATTGTTCATGGGTTAATTTCTCTCTTGTGCTTGGTGTTTCTCTCTCTAGCACACTTGTGCTAGGGCATATTTTCTCTCCAAGGATTTGTGTTGCACTAGTGATGTTATTTCCTTCATTTATTGCAAGTTTTAGGATTTTCTAGTGGTTCCATTCGATCCTTCTTTCTCATATGGATCTCAACATGGTATCAAAGCAGGTTGATCTCCCATACCCTCTTCATCATTGGTAAGGGCTTCTTCTTGGTTGTTTTTTACACTAAACAAAATTTGCAGTGCAAGATTATGCCTAAGTTACAAAGTATTGGAGTTGTTTTATGGTGTTATTATTTGTTGGATAAGAGTTCCTCATTTAGCGGATTTTTAAGCATGTTATATGTATTTTTACAAGACCTTTTGCACAGCATTGAAAGGTGAGTGTTTCCACCACTTTTTACTAGGGGATTCTTATACAAATTATTCTCAACCTATTACAATGGATCTTTCCCTATCACAATTTGATGTACCTCCTATTATCGATATACCTTCTCCAAATACTTCCTCTACGTGGTTGTTAAATCCAAAGCACTCTTGTTATGCTACACATTTGGTGATGCATTTTGCCTATTAGTCCTTCCCTGTTTTAGGATGTGATGATATCATTCTCAACCCCACCACGTTTAGAGACATCCTTTAAGTTCCAAGAGTTGGTGGTTTTATGGTGGATGATTCGCTTTGTTGTGTTATGAGACCTAATTCTCAAATATTGGTTCGTAGTGACATTTGTGGGCCTGTGACTACTTGTTCTAGTGAGGGAGATAAGTACTTATTCACCATAGTTGATGCAGTTTTTACTCATAGGTCCACAGAATTTGTCCAACAATTTTTTGTAGATGATTCTATGGATGACCATCAACATATTTCAGTGGATCTTTCTTCTACACCTCTTCCAAAGGCCATCTTCACAAACTTGTGGAACCATACTGGTGCGGGAGATATGCCATTCAATGGGGACTATCTATTTGGCTCATATTCAACACTATGGAGGGGGATGTAGCTTGTGATTAAATGTCTTTGTTCCATGCCACCTTGTTCAAATTAAGAGGGGGGTGTTGAATGCAAGAGTATAATCTTCATTTTCGACCACATTTGATCATTGTATTGAGATGGGTATTCATCAACCCACTCCCGTTTGTATTGAGTTGGGTATCCATAAACCCACTCCCCTATGTATTGGGTTGGGTATCCATAAAGTCACACTCACTCTATATTTTGGCCATGACCAACCCTATATTGTGTTGGGTATTTATAAACCAACTCACCTTTGTATTTCATCATCTCTTTGTAGCCCTCCTATTCGACTTATTAAGTGGTAGTGAGGATGGTGTAACCTCATATTTTGCTACAACCAACTCATATTGGGTCATTAATGCATTTGGTGAGACATTATGTAATACTTTATCCTAATACTAGGTTTGGGTTAAGGTCAAACTAACCAACTTGTTATGTGGGCCCATAAACCCTCTTGGGGGGTCACCCTACCTCTTGAGTTATATATAAATACACACTAAGAGTCATTTGTAAATCACCTTGTGATCTTGAGCATTGTTTAGCCTATGGGAATCACTCTCCAATGAAGGGTTTTTCACCTAAGGGCACCTACGTCTTTGGCATTCTCTATTGTTCATGGGTTAATTTCTCTCTTGTGCTTATTGTTTCTGTCTAGCACACTTGTGCTAGGGAATATTTTCTCTCTAAGGAGAGTGTTTCCTTGGCATTGTTATTTTCTCCACTTATTGCAAGTTTTAGGGTTTCTTGGTGGTTCCATTTGATCCTATCCTCCCTCTTATGGATTTTAACAAATTGGGGAGAATAGAGGCATCATGAGATATGGATTGGTGGTTTCATGAGATATGGATTGGTGGTTAATCCAATTAGTTGATTGATGGCATAAGCATAGTGTTCTTATTTAGTCCTTTAAGGTATAAAGAGTTGTATATGCGCATGCCTTAACATGTGCCAATGATACCAATGTGATGCACTTAATTGCGAGAGCTTTGAGTAACAGTTTGGAAGTTGATAATCTGAGTTTGATATTTGATGCATGATTATAATAGATAAAAAGTCAATTTCAAATTGATGAAAGTTGAAGCATTAGACATATTTGCTCAATGTTTCAAGACTAAATTTCACAACTCTAGTGTGGTCACTTCATGCATGAGGATATCAAGTGAAAGCACTTTCCCATTACATATTTAAATGCCTTGCGTCATTTGCAAGCACTTGACTTTAAAAGTATTGAGTAACAGTTCTGAAAATTATGGTAGTTTGGGTGAGTAATAGTTCTGAAAATTATGGTAGTTTGGCTAAAGCTTGAAGGAAGTTTTGGACGTCTTTTTAGAGTTGAAGAGATATGACTAAAGTAACTTGCATGACAACACATTGTTTTGTCTATCTCATCCCGCCCAAATCACCTCAACCAATCTAATTTGACTTGTGTATGTCAACTTAGTGAACTTTATTCTCTTTCACATGTGGTTAGTCTTGATCACATTGCATTATGATCTCTAATCACACACAGAATTCATTAATTTGTTTGATGTTTTACAAATTTGGATGCTAAGTTATTTAATGGTGAAAAAAGAATGATTCCAAATGTCTTGAGCGTGAGTTTTGGCACGAGAGCAAGCAAGCTCCCCCTCGTGGTAATGGCCAAGGAAATGGTCGAAGGGGCGGGAATGCTTGGTGAGGTAGGGAAAGAAAGAGAACAAGGTTCTCTATGTACTTTGATGTTTATTCAAAGGAATTTGCCTATTTAGCCTAAACAAGCCATTTTCACTTGAGTAATTATCATGATCCTAATCCTCCTACCTCTACTATTAGTACACCCATATTCCTCTACACCCAAATGTTGTTATTTTGCCTAATACTTTGAATGCAACGCAGGATGGATGGGAAGTCAATAAATCTGCCTCTCCTATGCTACATGATAGTTGGGGTGATTCTTTACCTCGCTCTCCTCTTCAAACCCCTGCTTGGGATGTCACTTCCAATATTTCTAATGCTAGCTTGAAAGAAATTACCCCTCAGCCTACCAAAAATGTTGTCATTCATCCCTTTCTTAATGTCATCGCTACTTTAGATGATACTACTAGTCGTAAGGTTAATTTTGTTTCAGACTTCTTATGCAAACATGGCTGAAAATGTTCATACTTTAACCCTTTCTCTTACGTGGTTTGTTGTTTCTCGTCATTCACTGACTTTCCCAACCAAATACTTGAAGCCTCAGTACCTACTACTCCTGATTTTGGGATGACTTCCATTGAACCCATTGTACATGAGTTTCCCTCCTATTATAGAGGTAAGGGAATGGCCTCCAACACTTACGGATGTGCTTAACAATGAAGTCATTGTTTATTTAGCTACTTGTGTAAAGTTGGGGGAAATGTTAAAGATTGTGACGGAGTTTGATTACGTGCCTCTCTTGTTATTTTTTGTATATGTACTATCTACGGTATGTTTTGTAGCAAATGGTGCATGTACGAGATAAGATTAAGCATGGTAGGCATATTAAGTCTCTCTCTCTATATATATATATAAGATGTCATTTTGATGTTATGGAATTTCATGAAGCATATAGAAAGTAATATATTTTTATGAGCAACTAAGTTTATATTTTGGTGGGTATATTAAGTCTCTCTCTCCCTATATATATAGGATGTCATTTTGATGTTATGGAATTTCATGAAGCATATAGGAAGCAATATATTTTTATGGGCAACTAAGTTCGACTATGCATAGATAATCAGTGAACAAATTTGCAAATAATTCATTTGCCTACCTAAAGATAAGTCCTTCCACCTCATGTCTTATGTAGTGGATGCCTTGCTATACAACCAAGCATTTTTGGTAATGTCCAACAAGAGCACCATGAAAACCACACATCCATGTTCGATTATGGTACTCAACTGTGTGGAAACAAAATTATGTGAAGTATTATTATACGATGAACGAGGCATATACCCTTTCAAGTTAATTGAAGATGCAAAACAAACACTAAAAGACAAAGCACATTGGTATTATGTCAAGGAATACACTTTCATCAAGGTGTATGGATTTGAAGTTGTGCCCTTTTATGGTCTTGAACATTTAGATTATGGTAGTGATAATGATGGTGATGATTCAAGTAAAGAAT
Organism: Picea sitchensis; assembly: GCA_010110895.2. Classification (NCBI taxonomy): domain Eukaryota; kingdom Viridiplantae; phylum Streptophyta; class Pinopsida; order Pinales; family Pinaceae; genus Picea; species Picea sitchensis. The sequence goes on from SNQJ01S0127550.1 coordinate 7,359, forward strand.
AGGTGGAATCAAATATGTATAACCTCGCTCATACTATGCCAACACTCAAAACCCCTTAATTCATCCTTCCAACAACTCTCAAGTATTTGAAAATATCTCAACTTCAATGAATATTAGTTTACAACTTTATTTTGTGCAACAAAGCCCTTAGCACACCACTAATACTTTAAATAACAAGATGTAATTTTAATTATGTTTAGAAATGACCAAAAAAGTAGGTCAATGGGACTCCAAAGTATATAAGTAGTGATAACAATGGAAGTACAAATGCAACATCTAAAAGCTAGAAGCTAAAAGCTAAATGCGTAAGATAAAAAGTTACAGAATAACAACATTAAAAGCAAAATTAAATGACTATATCCATCACTAAAATGTAAGTGGTCTACTCCATAGACACAGTGGAAGTAGAAGTAGAAATAGAGGAAGAAGAAGAAGAAGCACTAGCCCCAAGACCCAAATAGGTTGATGATACCACTATAATACAGGGGAGAACTCAATACCCTGCATTTATCATAGAGATGGGGGTTGTGCATTGCATGAGTATGTCATTGGGAGAATATCTAATGCTAAGAGGGCCTTGCTAGGCAATACTAGGAGGAACCCTAGAAAAATTAAATAAAACTCTATTCCAAGTCATTGGGAAAATCTAATGAGTTAGAATGGCAATAATGTGTAAATTTTGACAATTGCTTGCTCAATGTAAATTCAAAAATTCCACACATGAACTTCCCTAGATCTATTTCCTGTGAAATATTAGTCTTAGGGTTGAATCTTAAATATAAATTACAACAAAATATATTTCACTTCTTTTGAGTGAGAAACTGTGATGTGTCTCGCAAAACACTTCAGACCTCGCTAGGCTGGACGAGGTAAGTGGGATTATCACCCTTCATTTATGGCTTAAGGTTGAAAATCAAAATTCCTAACAAGAGGAACTTTGACTTAAAAGTAATTTGATTTTTTATAATATATTTTGTTTTATTTGTCTTTTTGCTTTAGTTATGCATAAAATAAAATAAATAAAATGGATAAAGGGAATATTCCAGTGTCAAAATAGAAATGTATAGAAATGAACGTAAAAACTTTTAAAAACTGAAAATTATAATAGCAACAATAAAAACAAGAAAAATTGAAGATACGAGCATCTGAAAATTAAATGTTTGAGAAATAAGAACCAGCAATGAGGGAAAATATGCAATGATCCTTTATATATAACCAGTCAGCAGACTGAGCTAAATGACTTTACAAATCTCTACGAAGATTTGGACCAGAGATATCCTTAGAAGCCTCAAATGTAAAAAATATCCATACAAAGGCAACTAAGTGCCATAGAAAGAAAATGAAATCCCACAGTCCAACTTGGACCACCTCAAGTGATGTGAAGCACACAATAAATTATGCAAAACACGTCAGTAATTAGCATTGAACATGTTTCAGAACTTCTAATATGTGCAAACAATTGCAGAAAAATAAATAACCTTGAGAAAGACCACAAGATCAATATCACCTGCCTTTCCTTGTCACTTTTCAAGTAAATCCCTGTTATCCACTAAACAGTTTAACTCTGAGAAATCTTAGAAATGATGAAAGATGATCACTAGTTAAAGCTCTCAAAGTTTTAGCATACCTCTCATATGATGTAGTAATGTCCTTCATTGATCTTCCTTCAACAATTATTCATTTCAACTGTCTAAATAAATTAATATTTCTTTTACAAGAGCAAAAGACCAATTAGGAGTCAATGGAGTAGTTAAATAAGAGGGAAGGATATATGTAAACTATATATAATAGGCAGGGATCCCACTAGATTCTCATAAGGGAAGACATCTTACATCATCTAATCATTCCAAATAAATATTATGAAATAAAAAATCATGCACTACATGCGATCATAATCTGAAATGAAGACAAAATATATATGTATATTAACACCTTGTCCCTCCAAAAATTTTGACATAAAACAGAATGTCTTTAATAGCCAAAATTTGAAAATGTCAAACCAAGTCAAAGTCTTATCCACATCATTGTAAATGTCATCAACATAAAATATCAATACTAAGATATCTTGTGAAACGTGTCTAAGTGAGAAATTTCCCTCCTATCTTCTCCTTGTAACTCCTTTGCATTTGCCTTGGAGTGGACAAAAGCAGGTTTCGAGATTTCTGAACTTGAAGATTCTTTGATAGGCTTCTTTCCCTTTTCATTTGCAGGTAGCTTTAAAGAAGAGGATTAACTTCAATGTAAGGATGATTATGAGCGAAAGAATTAGCAAAAGGAGAAACAAAAGCAGTAGCAATTTCAAGTTGAGGGTGATTTTCATGCGTGTTGGGCCATTCTGAATTTCCCAAAACAAGTTTGTTTTGATTTGTTTCCCACCCATCATTGGCATGAAATTATGGATGCAGAGGAATGTCAGCAATACTCATATGGGGTTGCAAAGGTACATTCAAAGGTCTCAGAGGTTCACGCAAGGCTTGTTCTCCACCCAAGAAAAGGTGCGTTGTACGTGCCAAATGATTGAACTCATTAGAGTTAGCATCAAAGTGGACAGAGAACCTAATCCTTTTATTCCTTCCTTCTTGCCCAAAAGCATTTTTCCTTCTCCCTTGTCCTCTCCGAGATCCCCTTGATCCACGACTGAAAAAGCTCATCCAGAATCATAACAAGTCATTCTTTGTTCAATAGTCATCTAACATGTAATGATATAGAGTACATGTAAAATAAAAGACAAATAGAACTAATTATTCACAAGATGTTCATTGAATAAGATTTACAATAACTTTGTCCTCAAAGTGAAAGGCTAACAAAAATGGAAGTTGTTGAATGACAGAAGGATAGGGCGAGCACAATTTTAAACTAGATTTCAGTGCATGAGTTCTTACTCTATTTTAAAGAACGACATAGTAAAATGGCTTTGTATGATTGAGCTAGAAAATACAATTTGGGACAAGCATTCACGGCTAGCATAATTTCCAGGCTTGAAATGGGAATGGGCTCTCTTTTAATAATGTTCATTGCACAATGGATATATCTTGGGTAAATGCCTTTAACCCTTTTCTCTTTTTTTATTGAGGGAAAATAGACTGACCCGATATGTACAGTATAAGTCGACTAATATAAAATGCTTTTAATTTAAATGAAAGCTTAAGCTTCGAATCTAATTTAAGAGAACTCAAGAAACCAACAATACTTTCCCATGCGAAATGAAATATGGATTATAGCTCAAAGGTCTTGGAGATATTTCACACCCACCTAGTATTTATTTCCCTAAGTTTATTAGTCTATGTTGAGGGCACCCTTGGTCAGAGATATTCCCCCCTAGATGAGGGCGCCACATCCTGTTTAGTCTGGAGTCAGTTACACCTCACTGAGAATAGTGGAGTGGAGTCATGCATGGAAACCTCAGTATTATCACCAAGTGTTGCATGCATACCTCAGGATCATCACTAGGAGAGCGCACTTACCTTGGGATAATCACCAAGAAGGCACCACACATGTGCATGCATGATTCTCTCCCCACTCCACTAGTGATTAGTCAATTAAATGATGACCGTGTGGCCAGTTAACTAGGACTAGGTGGCAGTTCACTCCAGATTTTGTCTATGGGTGTTCACATCTCTCTAGATCACTACTACAACACATTAGTTACTCATGTAGCCTATATCTATTGTAAATTATTCACTCTTAAGTGTGGAATACAGTTAATACAATTCTTTCATTATCTTCTCTTCTCTCTTGTAAGCTTTGTGTGTTCATTTTCCACTAGCTAAGTTCGTTGTGAAAACTTCACATGGTACCAGAGCCTTGATTGCTAGGAGAAAGCACACAAGCATTTCTATTTGCAAGTATAGAAGGAAGGTGCAATCAGAAAAGATGGATTACTCACCATCAATACTTCTCACGCCTCATAACTACTTTGAGTGGAAGCTAAAAATTCTACATCAACTCAGATATAAAGGCTTGTACCAAATAGTCATGGCAACAGAAGTAGAGTCTGATTCTGCCGAGACAAAAATGATTTTCTCAACAAACAAGACATAGCTCTCGGATTTATCTACATATCTATTTCTCCTGAACTACAATATCATGTAGAGGAGGAATCACTCTGAACTTTGAACGAACTTTGGACTAAACTGGAGGTTATATTCGACAATAAGGAAGACTGTGAAGATTGCATACAAAAGATTGACAAGATAGAGCCAGTAGAAAATCCATCGAAAGATCAATCCTCTCAGTCTAAAGATCCTTCTACACAAATATCTACACATTTTTTTGTTTCATTCATTGGAAATGATGTCTACTCCATTACAGATCTATTTTTTTAATCACATGTCGAAGATATCATGCATGCATATGAGGAACCACATGCAGAATTTTTTTCATGTGCCATGCATGCATCCCAAGAGCCACATGCATTTCAAGAGTCACACGCATGTGCCATGCATGCATCTCAAGAGCCAAAAAGGAGGACACATTTCAAACAAAAAATCCTCTGAAACGGAGTCCCGAAAGTGAAGTTATGAGCATTTTAAAATCAACATTTTTCCAAAAACAACCACTCGATTTGCAAAGTTTCATCCAAACTTCACATGGTATGGGATTTGGATCTTCTTCTTTGCAATAAGAGAAAGTGGATATATGTGGACATCTCATTGGTGCATCTATTTCATCAGATCCGTACAGACATCTACCTCTTCAAACAAATCTTCATCGAGCATAAGCTTGCACATTTGCAAGGTCTCCTTGGAGTGAAGGACACAATTGCTTAGCAACTGATTTTGTTCCTTCTTCATTTTTTGAGCATTGTACTTTGAGGGGGAGTTTTTCCCATGAGGTTTTCCCTCTTTCCTCTATTTTTTCAATGTTTCATTCTTAAATGCATTGTACAATGGGTACCTAACATGGCCCTGGTTGTCAGGACCCATTCATCATGTACACCCTAGTAATGTTCAGGGGGGTCTTTGAGATATTTTACACCCACCTAGTATTTATTTTCCTAAGTTTACTAACCTATGTTGAGGGCACCCCTAGTCAGAGATATTCTCCCCTAGATGAGGGTGCCACATCCTCTTCAATCTTGAGTCAGTTACACCTCAGTTAGATTAGTGGAGTGGAGTCATGCATGAAAACCTCAGTATTATCACCAAGTGTTGCATGCATACCTCAGGATCATCACTAGGAGGGCGCACTTACCTTGGGATAATAACCAAGAAGGCACCACACATGTGCATGCATGATTCTCTTCTCACTCCACTACTGATTAGTAAGTTAATTGATGACCGCATAGTCAGTTAACTAGGACTAGGTGGCAGTTCATTCCGAAGTCTATATGTGGGTGTTCACATCTCTCTAGATCACTACTACGATGCATTAGTTACTCATGTAGCCTATATCTATTGGAAATTATTCACTCTTTGAGTATGGAATACAATTAATACAATTATTTCATTCTACTCTCTTCTCTTCTCTCTCGCAAGCTTTGTGTGTTCATTTTCTACTAGCTAAGTTCGCTATGAAAACCTCACAAGAAGACAAATGGATTTATACAAAAAAAATTAAAAAGGTAGGGAAAAAATTCGTTGTTTAGTATATGAGAAATCTGCAAACAGAAGCTCTTTCTTTTAAACTTTTTCTTGTGGGAACAGTTCAAAATGTAAACCCATAAACTTATGACAGAGCATGAGGGCATAAATGTAAATGAAGGCATAATGTACAACAATGACTCGTATCTTTTGTGAGGCCTAAGCTTGCAAAGATAAATGGCCATGCAAATTTTTTAAAAAAATCTCATACGAACTTTCTAGAACAAATCACTTCACAAGACTATCACAAGACAAAATTGTTGTATTTGAATATGAATTGAAGGATAAGGACAGAGAAAACTGGAGGGAAAAACGAGCTCAAACATAGCTATTGTAAAACGTTTTATCAATGAACAAATGTTATAGAACAATAATCTTAAGTCACGCCAGCAAATCGACTACATACCTTGCTATGGAGCCACCAATTATTCTCAAATTTGTGCTACAACAACCTTATACGCCCACAATTTTGTTATACCAAGACTAAGTCGGTTTGGGTTCATTGTTGCGTGAGGAGAGGAATCTTTGCAGTGATAAACTAGCTCAAAAAACTTGTGAGCTTCAAACCCTAACAATCTTCAAAGAAACCAAATGAGCTACAATATTGTTGTTCCATCACCTTAACCCATATGTCTCCCATGCATTAATTATCATGTCGCTTGAAATTGTTACAAATACCAATAACCATTAATATGTGTCGTCATGCCCATATGGATCGTATACAACATATATCAATGTGATAAGGTGCGCAACCAATAATCCATTGTTTTTAAAAATGCAATATCATCAACACATATATCTCCCAAACATTATATCAACTCTTTGATTTGTATGCCAAATATATAATATAACTTAAACAGTAGCACACCCATATAATATAATAACTCATAACCATGCCATATCACCATATAATTTCATTCAAAAGACATGAGTTATAACCATTCTAGTCACAACATGAAATGATACCCCTTGGAATTTATTGCATAATCTTCCTAGTGGGACCCCTGTCATACCTTAGCAAAGTAATGGTTAGGATTTAGTCTTGCAATCCTTTGCAATCTTTATAAAGGTTGCCCATATGTGTATATTGGGTCAACAACTTCTATCCAACCAATTACAACAGGCAGCCCAATAAAATAAACACTGACCACTTCTACTTCAACTGAAATGTTTTTCCAACCCAGGCACAAATCTCAACATATAACACATCTGAAAATTATTTAATTACAACAGATTTATTACACTCATAAATCTGCCCACTTAGCTTCTATGCGTTTGTCAAATCACTTAACAAAATCAGCTTGTGATTCATGATAAATCTGCATACCAAACAACCCTAGAAAGTACTAATTCACCATGAGATTATAAGGTGAAAAACATATCTGCAAATACAAGGTCTGACAACCCCGTCTGAAGGTCTCCAATGCCACCTAAGCCATATGCTCCTATGGGTCCACCACACCTCCATGAATGCTCCTTAATCTCAGCATCCTCATGTCAAGCACAAGCCTCCATGTAAGCAACCAAGTGATCCCAT
>SNQJ01S0127550.1:14487-32509 GCA_010110895.2 Picea sitchensis
TCTCTCTCTCTCTCCTTGATGTCTTGTGTTATCATTAGCTTAGTTGCATAACATCTTTATTTTTAGGTCATTGTTAGCCTAACGACTTAGGGTTTAGTTGCATTTTGACCTAGAATCATCTCTAACATCATTTATTTATGCTTTATTGCATCTTTCAGCCATTAGGGCTTGGCATCTTGTGTTTATTTAAAGTAGTTTTTTGCAAGTTTATATCAGCAATCATTGGTCATTGACTAGTTAGTCTTTTAGCTTGCATTTAACATCTTTTCCATTTGCAATCTTACTAATTTTAGGACTATTTTATTGTTGCTGTTATAAACTTGTCATTGCTGAAGTAAATTGGCTTTTATTACAAGTTTTATTACAACCTTTTGTTTTTCTTTGGTAGCTAGTGTTTCGAGGCATTTACTTTACTCTTTGACTTGATAGAAACACCCCTCTCACACACACATTGAATTTGCTTTGTCTAAACCACCTTGACCTAGCCTTAAACCTTGACCTAGCTAGTGGTACAATTAAGTAACCAAGATTAAAGGGTCGTAGACTTGCCTAGCCTTGTTATTGGATCCTTTGAGGTTACCAGGGAAGCCTCCCTTGTGTTGGATTGCAATCGTTCACTAAAACGAGGGAAGTAATTGCTTAGGTGACAGTGGCAAGTACTTCCATATGTTACACTTATCTTGCATCTTGTGAAGGCTTTGCACAAGTGCTAGATTGGGTGATAACATTGTGGAGCTAATAAACATCTTTAAACCCTAATTTGCATTGCTGATTTATTATTACAACCTTCTAGGGCTGGACGTCCAGGGTTTGAGGGTTGTTATATGCATCTTGAATTTCAGATTTTGTTGTTATAAACTTGTCATTGCTGAAGTAAATCATCTTTTATCACAAGTTTTATTACAACCTTTTCTTTTTCTTTGGTAGCTAGTGTTTCAGGGCATATACTTTACTCTTTGACTTGATAGAAACACCCCTCACACATACACATTGAAGGTGCTTTGTCTAAACCCCCTTGACCTAGCTAGTGGCACAATCAAGTAACCAAGATTAAGGGGCCGTAGACTTGTATTGCCTTGTTATAGGATCCTTTGAGGTTACCAGGGAAGCCTCCCTTGTGTTGGATCTCAATCCTTCACTGAAACGAGGGAAGTAATTGCTTAGGTGACAGTGGCAAATACTTCCATATGTTACACTTATCTTCCATCTTGTGTGTTGATGTTTTGGTAGCTGCGGGAGGTATTTTCGTCCTAGACAACTTTTTTTAGAGAAGAAGAAGATTCCAAGAAGTCAAAGGAAGACCATTGAACAGTTGAAGAACACCCCGAAAAAGAACAAAGTGAAATAGAAGACCACATAAGAGAAGTCGGTCCATAGGAAATAATAATAAAGTGGAAATATAATTTCCAGGAAGAGAAGTCGGTCCACAAAAATAATAAAGACCCAAAATAAGAAGTCGACCCATACATGCGCCCAGATTAGTATAAATACTAATCTGGGTAAGTTCATTTGCACAGTCATACAATTCTCCTTCCGCAGTGCGAACTAGGCAGCTGCAGCTGCAAGTTCGCTATTTCTGGTTTCTGGTTCTCTTGGAGAGTGCACCCTACTTGGGGAAGGATACTCTTGGTGTCTCTTGGTGGTTTCTCTTGTGTGCTACCTCTGGAGGAGTTGCGTTAAGGTTGTGTGGTGTTGCCCAGTTGCAGTTGCAGTTACAGTGACAATTATAGTTGCTGCTACAAGTTGCCAGTTGTGCCAGTTATGTGGTGCGCTATCTTGCTCTAGTGATGCGCCTATCTTGCGCCAGTTCTGTGGTGCTGCTCAGTTGTCTACCCTCGCCAGGGTTTGACAAGAAGAAGATAAGTATTTGCTATCAAGGTTTCTTCAGTGTTGGTTTGCTCTTGTGAATAGAGCTTGTTCATGGTTGTGTTGGAATATTGGAAAGATTCTCTCTAAGAAAAGTTGGTTGGGTTTTTCCCCCATTTGAGCACTTGTTATAAAGTCGATTGGGACAAACTCCACCACTGATCAACTCACCCTACTCTAGCACACCTATTGCACTTCTCAGATTGACCTTTCGTCAAAATTAAATTTTTAGGGTTTTAGGCTTGTTGACAATTTCTTGGACATTGAACCTTCTGATTCAAATTTCTAACCTTTTCTTATTGATGTAATGTCTCAGATTAGAAGACAAAGCTGGATGGTGTACTTGTATATAAGATGACGGTGTTTTCAGGAGACGTACACTTGGAAAAAGGACATTTATCCAAGCAGTGACAGTAGATCCAAAGGGATCTTAGATCTAGTGCACTCAGAGGAAGCACAAGAGTTGGAGGCAACAATGACGATGTTTCCTACAATATATAGAAGAACTCAAATAGGACAACAACAACTAGACTCCATGTTTGCATATCAGGTTTGATATTTTATATTGCTGTAGCCTAAGTAAGTGTTGTAACTAGAATAGGAGTCTTTAGAGTTCTATTACTGCTATTGCCATCAAATGTTTAGTAACACTTAAATATTGTTGGTAGTATGATCATTAAGTAAAAGCTCATTGTTCAGTATTAATGATGCACTTGTTTACAAGATAAATTGATCTCCTCTAAGAGATGTTCTTGGTTGTTGACCTTGTTCCAGGTAGGTTATCTTGTAAATTCCATGGAGGTTACCATGGAGATGTTGTTGTTCTTGTTTCTTGTTCCGGGCAGGTTACCATGGAGGAATGATTGGTCACAACACTAGAAGAGTGTTGAAGAGTGTTGTTCGTATTTCTTGTTATTGTATTTTTTGTTTTGGCTCTTGAGTGATAGCTTTGAGAAAGAGCTACTATGACGATTGTTCCTGTTCTTGTTTTTATTATTGTTCGTATTATAAGAGTATTATTCTTGTCTGTTGTTTTCCCTTGTTGTTTCTCTTGTTCTGGGCAGGTCACAGGTGATAGCTCTGAGAGGGAGCTATCATGACGGTTGCAAGAGGCAACATATTAGATGGTCTCTAGCTGAGACATGAAGCAGACTATCCAGACATAGAGCTGTGTACATGACCGTACACATACATGTAATGAAGAAGAAGAGGACAAAGTCAAAACCTTCTGACAAGAAGGGTACTTTTGCGGATACAAATTATCTCATATGGAGATCAATTGTAAGGAGCAGAAGGCTCTGAAGATGATCGTGTAGATCCCTCTAGTTCAGTTGATCACTCTTCAAATCATCAGGAAGAGTCAGTAGAGCGAGAAGGGCCTACCCAGAATCGTTGCAGTGACTAGGAAGAGACCAACATGGTCTCGTGATACTTTGCAGGATGCAAAGGGGATGCAGATATATGGCATTGATGAGCCATATCATGAGGAGCAACAGATGGCTCCACTAGTGGTGAGGCGGGCGACCCCACCAAGTACCAACTCATAAGGAGCTAGAGTTCAAAGGGATTCATCCCTCAGGATCTAGTACGGAGGAGCAACCTCCCAGTACAGTCCATAAGAGATTAGACTTCAGAGGAGGTCAACAGATGTAGAGGGAGTAGATGGCTACGAAGATTATCTAGAATTAGAGGGAGTCAAGCTTTAGAGGGAGCATGCAGACTCAGAGTGAGCTTGATCTTAGAGAGAGTCAGGTTACTCAGGGGAAGACCAGATCATTCAGAGGAAGTCCCCCCTCAGAATCAAGTGGGAGAGAGAGACATCTTCCAGGACTAATAGACATATGCCATGGGTTGAGGAGGCTAGATCGTAGCTTCAGAGGCCCCTAGGAGATGTGAGATCTCCTGGGAGGATTCCCTTGTTTCAGTAGACTTTTCTATAGTGACAGAGGAGGCAACCAGTCAGAAGGACTGGGATATGGATTTTGCCTTAGTTCCAGAGAGAGCAAGAGACCACACAAATTTTCCAGCTATTTGACGTTGATGAGGAAGATTATTGATTTAGAACCTTCTACTTATGAGGAATCTGCTAAGCAACAAGTGTGTGGAAGGATGTTATGATGATGTGTGGAAAGTGGCTCCGAGACTAGAAGGGAAGTCAGTGGTGACTTCCAAGTGGATCTGCAAGATCAAGCATGTTGCAGATGGCAACATAGAGATGTACAAAGCAAGCTTTGTGGCTAGAGAATTCTCCCAGAGAGAAGTAGAAGATTATGACGAGACACTTGCTCCAATAGCGCAGAAGAAGTGTACATAGAGCAACCACAAAGATACATGAGAAGGAGTCCCATGTCTACAGAGTGAAGGAAGCCTTGTACGAGCTTAAGCCGACACCCAGGGCATGATATGCCAGATAAGATAATTATTTGATGAGCTTGGGGATGGTTGCCCATTGATCCTATATGGGGATGACATGTTTCTTACATGGGATGAGAAGCTCACAGATGGGTGCAAGAGGGAGCTCACTTTAGAGGTCGAGATGAAGGATCTAGGTTTGATGCATTACTTCTTGGGATTGGAGGTGTGGCAAAGGCCAGATGAGATTTTCCTTAGCCAAGGAAAACACTGTTGAGATCCTACAAAGATTCGGGATGATGGACTGCAAGTCCATGGCTATAACTATGACAATAAATCTGAAGCTCCTGAGTGATTCATCTTCAGATTTGGTGGATCCCACGATGCACAAACAACTGACTGGATCGTTGATGTACCTGGAGAACACCAAGCCGAACATATGTTTTGCAGTGAATACTTTGAGTTAGTACATGGTTGAGCCTAGACATGTACATTGGACAATAGTAAAACATGTGTTGAGGTACCTACATGGTACAGTTGGATATGGATTGAGATATGTCTCGGATGGAGATGTGAAGCTCCAGGGTTATACAGACTCTGACTGTGCAGGGAGTGCAGTGGACTAACAAAGCACATCAGGATGTTGCTTCAGACGTCAGTGGCACTTGGTACAATAGAGGCAGAGTATATAGCAACCGATATTGCAAGCCATGAAGCAGTGTGGCTTCGGAAGCTGCTTGCAGGGTTATTCGATCTAGAGTTGGAGCCAACTTTGATATATTGTGATAATCAAAGTTGTGTGAAGCATATAGAGATCAAATACCATTACATCTAAGACATGGTGCAGAGTGGAGCTATAGAGCTCCAGTACATATCCACGGATGAGCAAATAACGAACCTTCTCACCAAGCCTCTGTCTAGAGTGAAGTATGAGTACTTCAAAGAAGCTTGGCATGATACAGAATGTCCACCCTCGTTGAGAGGGAGGTGTGTTGTTTCTCCTTCTGCCGGCTAACCCCTCTAGCCAAGGGCTCCCTAGATCAATCATGTGAGGTCACTGAGGGGGTACTGCACTACCGGAACCGATGAGAGAAGAAACATCACACACATAGTCGTGAGGACTATGGGAGTAGCTTCGTGCTACTGAATGGACTATAACTATGGCTGATGGCATGGTAGTAGTTGTGTGCTACTAGTTGATTACTGCATAGTGATATAGAGACCATCGACTATGACTATGGCTGATGGCATGGTAGTAGCTGTGTGTTACTAGCTGATTGTTGCATAGTCATAGGGATTGTAGACTATGATTATGGCTGATGGCATGGTAGTAGCTGTGTGCTACTAGTTGATTGCTACATAATCATATAGACTGTTGAAATGTATGGTGGTAGCTTGTGTAGTTATCAGTTGATTGCAGGCAAAGTCTGTGTGTCTTTGGACAATAGTTGTGTGCTACTACAGTGGATGTGTTCCACTGGCAGTGATTGTGTGTCACTGAACAATCGTTGTGTGCTACTACAGTGGATGTGTTCCACTGGCAGTGATTGTGTGTCACTGGACAATAGCTGTGTGCTACTATAGTGGTTGTGTACCATTGGCAGTGATTGTGTATCACCAGACAATAGTTATGTACTACTATGGATCTATGGAGTCGTGTTCTTTTTGGCTGACATTGTAGTAGCTATGTGCTACTAGCTGATTGTCATGGAGAGTACCAGATCACTTGGGAGCAGCTGTGCGCTGCTTGATCATAGAGACCGTGATGGATGATTCGAGCTACCGATGGCATGGTAGTAGCTGTGTGCTACCAGTTGATTGCAGAGTAGTCAGTGGACTACTGGATGAAGACATCGTGGAAATATACCTCCCTAGCTAAGAGGGAGTGTTGATGTTTTGGTAGTTGCGGGAGGTATTTTCCTCCTAGACAACTTTTCTTAGAGAAGAAGAAGATTCCAAGAAGTCAAAGGAAGACCATTGAACAGTTGAATAACACCCCGGAAAAAAATAGAGTGAAATAGAAGACCACATAAGAGAAGTCGACCCACAAGAAATAATAATAAAGTGGAAATATAATTTCCAGGAAGAGAAGTTGGCCCACAGAAATAATAAAGACCCAGAATAAGAAGTCGACCCAGACAGGGGCCCAAATTAGTATAAATACTAATCTAGGTCAGTTCATTTGCACAACCACACAGTTCTCCTTCTATAGTACGCACTAGGCAGTTGCAGCTGCAACTGCAGTTTTGCTATTTCTGGTTTCTGGTTCTCTTGGAGAGTGTGCCCTACTTGGGGAAGGATATTCTTGGTGTCTCTTGGTGGTTTCTCTTGTGCGCTACCTCTAGAGGAGTTGCGCTAAGGTTGTGTGGTGCTGCCCAGTTGCTTCGTTCCAGTTGCAGTTGCTATTACCTGTTGCCAGTTGTGCTAGTTCAATGGTGCGCTATCTTGCTCTAGTGATGTGCCTATCTTGTGCCAGTTCTGTGGTGTTGCTCAGTTGTCTACCCTCGCTAGGGTTTGACAAGAAGAAGATAAGTATTTGTTATCAGGGTTTCTTCAGTGTTGGTTTGCTCTCGTGAATAGAGCTTGTTCATGGGTTTCTTAAATATGATGTATTGACATCATGCTAGTTATGTCATGCTAGTATGGCTTAAAAATGATGCTGGTGAGCCGCATCATGTTAGATATGATCATGCGAGTACAACTTAGATGTGGTATACAACTTAGATATGATGCAGTGGCCATGCATCATGCTAGATATGTCATGCTAGTACGGCTTAGAGATGATCATACAACTTAGAGATGATGCAAGAGGGCTCGTGTCATGATAGATATGATCATGCGAGTACAACTTAGATGTAGCGTACAACTTAGATATGATGCATTAGCATCATGCTAGATATGTCATGCTAGTACGACTGTTTGTACTTTTCCTTAGAGGGGCCATTTTCCTAGGACGAGAGTCCTTGTATGGTTGGATTCATTTATAATTAAAAGCTGATATGAAGGGCAGAAATATGTGTGCATAATTGTGGTTTCTTGTTTATTGCTTTCGTTGATTTATTTATTTAAATCGTTAAAACCCAATTGTGCTTTTATTCAGTAAATTTGCAGTAGTTTAGAACAAGGTATTTACTAGGAATTAATTGCGAGGGTGTTGGGTTAGTAAAATTAACATGGTATCATTGCCAGATATTTGAGGAGGAAACCAAGGGTGCACAGATCTAGTGCTTTCTTGCAGGGACATCAGTATAACAAGCGTGAGAAAGAAAACCCAACAAGCATAATTTTTTTTGTAGGCTATACAACCAAGGACAACCAGTTCTGACCGTGAAGGGGCCATATAGGCCGCATATGCATTGTATAGATGTGCAACAAGGCCGTACATCCGTACGATTGGTGCGAGCAGCCCCAGAGAGGCCGCGGGCAGCCCCAAACAGGTAGTGAGCAGCTCTTGGGAGCAGTGGGCCGCTGCTAGGTGTTGTGGGCAACCCCAAATAGGTCACGAGCAGCAACAGGACGCTGCGGGTAGCCTCATGCAGAGTCCAAACAACAACAGTAGGCTCGGGCAACAAACAACATGCTCAGGCAGTGGGCAACAAGTTCGGGCAATGGGCAACAGAAAAATTTCAGGGTAAAAGTGTTGGGTGGCTTGTTGAGTAGTGGCAAAATTCCAGGCAGGGGTCCGAGCAACAAACAAAGGAGATCAGATCAGTTTTGGTGCTTGACGGAATAAGCAGATGGTAGTTTTTTTTGTAGATCTAGAAATGGCAATGGCTTGTCCTAGGTTTAAAGACAGGTTGGATGGAGCATATAACTTTGTTTCTTGGAAAACGAGGGTGACCTTGCTTTTGAAGGAACATGACTTGTGGGAGATCACAAAAAAGGTTGTTCCTACACTGACAGAGAAGCAGTCGGCCAGAGAGATGATCAAGGCTCTAGTGGATTTGTTCTAGAGTGATAACTTGAATGGGAAGATGGTCTTGAGGAACGAGCTTAGATCTATCCAATTTGACAATGTTAACAATTACTTCACGAGGATCACTCAAACACGTGATCAACTTGCAACCATTGGGGAGAAAGTGGACGAGGCAGAACTTGTGAATGTGGCATTGAATGGTTTAACCAAATCATGGGAGCCATTTGTCAAGGGGATCCGTGCTTGGGAGAAGCTTCCAGATTGGCAGAGGCTTTGGGATGATTACATCCAAGAAGAGACTCAGGAGGAGTCTAAAGCAGGCAAGCAGGAAGATAGAGAGGAGAACCTAGCTCTAGTTAGTTAGACCAAGAGGATCAAAGGATAGGGTTCCAGTAAGAAGGACTTGAGTAAAATCAAGTGCTTCTCATGCCACAAGACGAGGCATTAGGCACCAAAGTGTCTGGAGAAGAAGAAATGTAAGGAGAAGATGCAACATGTAGCAACAACAACGGAAACTCAGATGGACGAGTTTGCTGCGAAGTTTGAGAAGGACTTCTCATTGGTCTCCTGCCTCTCTACCAACAACATCACAAGGAGTGCATGGTACTTGGATAGTGGTGCATCTCATTATATGATGGAGGCACGAGAGCTATTCAACAGTCTGAAGTAGAAGTACTTAGTATCTCATGTGGAGCTTGGTGATGATGCCAAGTATACAGTGGAGAGGGAGGGAACTATCTTGTTCCAGCTTGAGTCAGGAGGTTCGTTGGAGGCCCAGGATGTGCTTTATGTACCAGAGTTGAAGAAGAATTTTCTCTCAGTCTCAACTTTGGAGGACAAGGGTTGTGTTGTCTTGTTCAAGAAAGGGAAAGTACTCATATGTTCAAAGGGAGTTAGCCCTGACACAACAGTAAGCATTGGTGTCAGAGAGGGAAATATATATAGGTTGCAGGGCATGCATGTTCGTAGGTCCAAGGGGATCTTGGATCATGGATTGATGTCAGTGACAAAGGACAAGGAGCAGGATGCTTTGAAGGGTGAGCAAAGTTCACAGACTTCTAGTTCAGGGAGTGAACCTTCAAGTGGGAAGGAGGAGTTAGCCCCTTCCAGTTCTATCAAGAGACCCAATTGGTATGAACTGACATTGATGGATGCTTAGGAGCATGTGAAGGCTCCTAGGAGCACAGACAGGGAGTGCAGGCATACATAAAAGTGTCCATACTTTAGGGCACTAATGTGTAGCATCATCGAATCCAAGACTTCAAATGTTCAGGAAGCAACAAACTAGTAGGGTTGGAGGGATGCCATTGTGTAGGATGATGTGTGCGACATTGTGCCAGGGTTGGAGGGAGAACCAGTTCCAAGTGGGTCTTCAAGAAGTACCTTCCTCACTAAGAGGGAGTGTTGATGTTTGTAGCATCAGACATGTACTTTCACATTGGTTTTGTGTCTAACATGTGGAAGTCGTCGTTAATACCTCTCAAGGCTTAGGAAATTCACTTAGGAAAGACCCTAGTTAGGTCATATGGACCATCCCAGGAGAGAAGAAGGTCACACATCATCTCGGCTTGGTACTCAACCAAGAAACTGCCTGGTCCCAGACCAAGATACCCCATAATACATCTGGGGGCCTTAGATCACAACTAGGGTCTTATCCACCAAGGTACACAACCAAGGATCAATCCAAGCATCGAGCAAGGATTCCGTGGAACACATCCAGGGGCCCTAGAACACATCTAGGGACTTATACCATCAAACTGCTTGGTCCTTGACTAAGAACCCCAGCAATACATTGGGGGCCCAACTAGGGTCTTTGCTATCCTCCTGGAGAATGGCTCATGCAACTACACTAATTTTAACAATCTCTGGCATGGATCAACTGCAATCACTGGAGCTTTTTTGGGCATCACACCCACCAAAATCTTCCGTTCTCAATTCCATCTCACATGTAGACGACTTCTCCATGTTATGGATAGAAAATTGTTGAATTCTGTAAACCCAACACCCGACCATTAATTTCGAGCAAAACACATTTATTGAATAATAACACAACTAGTTTACTTAACAATAAATTCAACGGAAGCAAAATCAGAAACCAAACACATTTACACAAGATATTTCTGGTTAAATAACCCTTGGAAAAACCCTCGCGAGAAAACCAAATCTGTGATGATTTTATTAAATAAAATCAGGGCTCCCATCCTGGGATAATGACCCTTTTGAGGAAATATAAATGCAACAACAAATAGTCTGGCCCACCTGGCTGCTATCTTCCTTGTTGCCCCCTTGCACCCTTTCTTTGGCCCCTGCCCCTACACATCTGAGTGCTCACTCACTCTTTGTGTATCATCATTGTCTTTGTGTACCATCATTGTGTCTCCTCCTCTCATTTAGGCTGTCTTTTATAACCTTGAGTTTACCCTTAGTCCAAAACCCTAGATCTAAAGGGTTCAACGACTGAGATCTAATCTCGTGTTCACCTTGGATCTAAGGACTAGGACTTAATTTAATTACTAATGCCTAAATACTTAGGCATTTAATTTATAATTAAACTCACTTTATTACAAAAGTACATCATTTAATTTATAATTAAACTCAGTTTATTAATCACTTAATAAAGTGAATCTTCTAAGGTTGTGAGAGGTAATAATGACGACTCCCACGTGTTGACACAGACCCACATGGAAGTACCTGTCTGATGCTACTAAAACATCAACACTCCCTCTTAGCGAGGAAGGTACTTCCACCACCCGAAGGTGGCTCTGTCTTCGCTACCAAATCCGCTACCATGGCTGCTCTCCAATCCGCTTGATTGGCTTCTCCCTCTAAAACGAAAGCTATCCCAACCATCTCTCTTAGATCCTTCTTTGAAGACTTGCTGCCTATGCTCCTAGAAGCCTCTTGCTTCTGAGCATCCTGCATGGTCATCTCGTACCATGACTCCTCCTTGACAGACTTGGAAGGCTGCTCCTTCCTACCTGAACCTGAAGGCTGACTCCCTTTGAGGTTCTCAATCTTTGGAGCTACCTGCTCCTCGTTCTCTGTCACTCTGTTGCTTGCCATAGCTCGCAAGCCACTCAAAAACAATTTTGCTGCCCATTGTCTGAGCCTGCTACTCGCTGCCCGGGCCCTTGCCCAAAGCTATTTGGGGCTGCCTGCAGCCTCCTGCTGCTACCTGTGTACTTCTCTGGGCTGCTTGAGCCCTTTCTGGACGCTACCTGATATATCTGCTTGTTGCCCGGACAATTCTGGGACTGCCCGACTGCTGCATGAAAATTTCTAGGCACTCCGCCTGCTGCCCAATCCTTAGTGGACTGCAGCTAATTCGCTGCTGCTTCTCTGCGGATGTAACTCAACACCACCTGCTGTTGCTGTCAACTCTTTGGCTGGCCGACGATTGCCTACCGTCTATGCCCGACCCAACCTTACTTTCGGCTCTCAGATTGGCTGTCCACCTTCAACAACACTTCCACGTTGGCTGTCGACCGATTCAACTCACACGACCATCACACATCCCACGACTTCACTTCACAGCTTGATCTGGTGGCTGCCTTCTCCAGTCCACTCAACCCTGTCTCTACTCATTTGCACCTACGCACCAGTCCACGGATCCTTAGCCGAGATCCACACTGCTGGTGCCCAGTCGAGTCTGCACACACCCCTGTGCGATTTTTGTCTGTTGGCGGCACTGTTCGAGCTGTCCCTCTTCTACCTATGTGCTGATTTCTTACCTGAGCCCGCATCCTTTGCAAACCCCTACGATCACCTCAACCGTTACCATGCGATTGCTTACTTAGTGCTCCTTTGTCAACGACTTGCCAAAATAACCACTGTTCCTTTGGCTCACGAACCCATAACACTCACTTTTCTCTGTTGGCTGGCATCTTCAACAGTCACGACAACTCCCTCTCCATGTGACCTCCACTCAGCCAACGACTACTACATAACGGATCCTCCAACAACCGACCTCCTCCATGCCCAACCTGCTGGTCTCCCTATTCAGTTGCCAGCGTTGTCTCCTAGCGGTCTTCCACACACAAGTGTTTGTGCTCTTTGTAGCACTAGCAAGCCGAACAACAAAAAACTTGGCCTGTATATGTTGTTGCTAGTACCAAGTAGACTGTGGGAGAGCATATCCATGGACTTTGTTGGAGGTTTTCCCATGCCCTGAAGAGGCCATGGCTACTTGTTTGCCGTGGTAGATTGCTTCAGCAAGATGTGTGTGCTCATTTCGTGCAAGCAGACAATAATTGGGCGAGAAACAACTAAGCTATCCTTTAGTCATGTTTGGGTACATTTTGGGTTTGCTGAGCTCCATCATATCAAATTGAGATAGCAAGTTATTGGGTAGATTCTGGATAGCGTTTTGGGAGAGAATGGATACCAAGATGAGGTATTCCACTGCATTTCATCCCCAGATCGATGGATGAACGAAAGTTGTCAACTAGATGTTGGTACAATTGTTGAAGGTACGATAACAAACATACAAAGACATGGGATGAAGAGCTGGTTTACATACAACACTCATACAATCTAGCACTTAATTCTTCAACCAACAAATCACCTTTCAAGACTTGCTTCGACTATTTACCTCCCTCAATATTTGACATTGTGTATGGACAATAGAAGGATGAAGCAGAGTTGCAAGGAGATGAGAAGAAGGCAAGCACATTTGTGGAAATGATCCAATAGATACATTTGAAGGTACACAAGCAGCTTGAGAGAAGCCAACAACAATATAAAGCCAGATATGTCCAACATAGAGAAGATCATAATTTCATATTGGAGACAAGGTGTGGCTTTACGTCCACAAGGAGCGCCTTTAAGGAGAAGTGAAGAAACTCTAGCCCCTCATATATAGACCTTTTGACATCATTGAGTAGGTAAATGAGAATGCCTTTAGATTGAGACTTCCTCCTTACATGTAGATTAGTTCAGTGGTGAATGTGGAGTATATGAAGTTGTTCAATCCCTCCATGTTGAACGGAGAAGAGGACCATCAGGTTCTCCCCACCGTCAAAGACTTTGCACCACACGCTCTTGAAGAATTGAAGGAGCGATTCTACAACGAAAGGAATGTGTAACTTGTAGAGGATGGCAAGAGATCAGGTAGATTGGCCTCGAAGGACAGACTCCAAGGAAAGCAAAATGGTCCAGAGAGGAACCAAATTGAAAGTAAGTTCCCTCACATGTTCTTCGAAGATTTCGGGGACCAAAAGCCTCCCAATGGGGAGGTGTGATCCAAATTGGATCTGCAAAACAACACAATTGGCTAATGCTCAAGTTCTACGAGGATGAACAACATCAAGGTTCGAGACTAAGGAGGAGGTAGGAGATAGGGTTGATGGTGTGAAGGGCCCCATGCCATTTTGACCAGTGCCCACACATGCATTAACATTGTACTCTTAATGTAAGCATGAGAAAATTCAAAAGATGGAAAGGAAGAGAATTGAAAAATACACGAGAAGAAAAAAAAGTGTATTAAAAAAACAAAACATGAGAAACCATTTCTCAAAGTGCTAATTTAAGGAGAAATCAACGTTGGACTTGAGGAAAACTGAGGAGTTGTGAATACATGGCCTTCTAACTGACCCCCCGATTGAGCCATTCTCTTATTTATTCATGCACCACAGAGGAATATGGGTTCTTTGGTTAAGATTGAGATGAATTGCTGCCCAAATTCCCATGTAATAACTGAGAATGTACCAAAGATGTAGAGGGCACTGTAACCTACACATTTGCCGATAAATAAGGGGATTGATCAAAGCCAATCGAATTTTGGTTTTCCCATTTGAGTTTCTAGGGAATTGAAGGATTTTGTGTTGGTGAAACATACTAGCTATAAGCCTACCATTTATGGATTATTTATGGTAGTGAAGACGTTGATTTTTTTTGTGGTTTATTTTTACATTGGTGAGGAGCCTAAAAATGTTGAAGAGGCTTTGAATTGTCCTGAAAGTGTGTAGTGGAAAGAGGCAATGAAGGAAGAAATGGAATGTTTAAAACAAACAAAGCATGGGTTTTAGGAGAGTTGCCACAAGACATGAACACTGTTGGTTGCAAATGGGTGTTCAAAAAAAAGTTTAGGGTTGACGACATTGTTGAGATATATAAAGCAAGATTGGTAGCAAAGGGATACTCTCAGATTCAAGGAATAGATTAATAAGAGACTTTCTCACTTGTAGCAAAATTGACTTCTATTAGGATGTTGTTGGGTTTAGAAACAACCTATGATCTAGAATAAGAGCAAATGGATGCCAAAACAACATTTATTTAGATATTGAAGCAGGAGATATTCGTTGAAAAGCCAAAAGGCTTTGTGGTGGGAGGTGAGAACTTGGTGTGTAAGCTCAAGAAAATCATTGTATGGGTTGGAACAATTGCCAAGGGACTGGTACAAAACTTTGAAAGGTATGTGTTGGAGAAAGGTTTTACTAGAAGCGTTGCTAACAATTGTGTTTATGTTAGAGTATTAAGAGGATAGCTTTGTAATTCTAGTCTTATATGTGGTTGATATATAGTTGATCGGTGACAATATGGAGCTAGTAAGAGGCACCATACCTTTGTTATCCAAGGCATTTGATATGGAGCATAGAGGTAGAAAGAAAAAACAGAAAGATATGACTTAGTCCAAAGAAGTACATTTAGAACATTCTTAGTGAGTTTCAGCGGGAGACTTGTAAACTAGCAAAATCCCTTTTCAAGTGGGAGTTAAGTTTTCTATGGAAATGTGTTCTAAAACTCACGAGGAAGAGGAATAAACAACTAGGCTGTCATATGCTAGAGTTGTAGGGTTATGCCATGGTACACCTAAGACTAGACACAATATATTAAGTGGTAGTGAGCATATTTATGGTTGATCCAAGAAAGGAACATTGGATAGTTGTTAAAAGAATATTCAGGTATTTGCAAGGCATCGAGGATAGTCGTATGTTACCAAGATCATAGTAATGATATTTTTTATTTTCTTTGGTTTGTTGATGTAGATTGGGTTGGAGATGTGGACAAGAGAAAGCCCACATCTGCATGTGTATTTACTCTTTTCAGAGGAGCACTGAGTTGGATGAGTAAGAGGCAATACATTGTTGCCTTATCTAGTTCAATGGAAAAATATGTCGCTGGAACAAAAGCTACTAAAGAATCTATTTGGTTATTGAGATTATGCAATAGTATTGGTATAAAATATGGTAGTTTAGAAATAGTTTGTGGTAGCCAAAGTGCCATTGCAATGGCCAAGAAGCTATGTTATGTGTTGATTTTTTGTAGCTTCGGGCATGTATTCTCGCATGACCCTAGATGTTAGGCATGTGGGAATCGTCGTGGGCACCACATCACACTTTCGGTTTTGTGAAAACCCCCTTGGATTTGAGTGTGGGCTTCAAGGGTTTGGTGATGGGCTGTGTGGGCTTGTGTTGGGGCTTCACACCCACAAGGAAAGCCTAATTTGATGTTGACTTGTGGAGGGGCTTCTATGGTGACCCCTAAAGATTGTATATAAAGGAGAGAGGTCATTGTGACATCTCATAGTGTCACATTGTGGTGACATGATGGAGTTGGCATAAGTGAGTCTGCACTTGTGCCAAGGAGGATTGGTGATCTCAGCAAAGGGAAATTTTGCAATGGAGGCAAATCTGGCCTAGGAGAAAGACAACCACAAAAGCGAAGAAGGTTGCACGTGTGGAGCGAGTTTTTTGTACATATACACAGGTCACAAGTGTGACGAATCACGTATGTACGCAGGTCACATGTGACAAATCATGTATATATGCAGGTCACATGTGTGACGAATCGCATATATACGCATGTCGCACGTGAGATGAATCACGTATATACATGGGTTGCAAAAGGGTGAAGCGCGTATATACGTGGGTTGCCAGTAAGGTGAATCATGTATAGTCGTTCTAGGCAGGAGCAGGTCCGTACAAGCTATTAGGTGACGTTAGCAGGCCATACAGGTGGTCTGCAACAAATTTGTGGGAATAGGAGAATTCCAAGGATATTGTTGAGGTTTGGTTTTCTGATTTGTATGGTTATTGGAGGACAAGGTTGTCCTCAGATTTTGGGGATATTGTATTGGTTGGGAAAGCTGTTTTTTCCCTCAGGATTTCTGATGTTAACAAGATTACAAAACTAAAAATTGTGTCTCATGTGTATTGATGATTCATCTCTGATTTGTGTTTCCGCTGCATATGTTTTTAGTCAATAATTTTCAATGTAAAATTGTTCAATGATAACAGCTAGGGTTTTACTGTTAGATCATTGGGAAGCAATTTTCAGATCTGAAAATTAGTCACATAGAGTTGCATGTGAAAATTGACATGGTATCAGAGCTTGGGATCCGAAGAGAAGGGGATCATCTTGAGACACATTGTTGGCTACAACACTGGAGGAGTGTTGTTCTTGTCCTTGTTTTGGGTAGGTCACATGTGATAGCTATAGTGACGGTTGCAGGTGACAATAGTTTA
This sequence comes from Picea sitchensis, assembly GCA_010110895.2. Taxonomy (NCBI): domain Eukaryota; kingdom Viridiplantae; phylum Streptophyta; class Pinopsida; order Pinales; family Pinaceae; genus Picea; species Picea sitchensis. Next base: position 31,087 of record SNQJ01S0127550.1, read on the forward strand.
GATGGTCTATGGTTTGAGACATGGAGCAGACTGTCGAGACAAGGAGTTGTGGGCTATTGGAGCTTGGAGGTGTGGCAAGTTAGGAGTTCTGGTGGATTGGCGAAAAGCCTAGATCACAACAGTATGTTATGTGGCAGATTGCCAACCTTGTGGATGGACTTTCGGTGACTTGTTATGGTGAGTTACGATGGGTGCAACTCAGGTGCTTTGGCACGGACGAGATGGATTCAAACGTTTGGCAGGTTGATGAGATAGAACTTTCATCGGGCAGGAGAGTTGTACATTGTCGAGGTATGATGGTGTATGAGGCATTTGACCCAGGAAGATGAGGACACTTGCAGAGATGAGTTGCGGTGGTCTAGAGTGGACCAGACTGAGTGTCCATCTGCAACACAAGATTGTTCAGACGAGGACACATGATTAGTGGTAGCATGTGTAGACACAAAGAGTTTTTTGTGACTTGGATGATGGACTTGGGTAGAAGTTCATTGGATGGTCGTGACTTGGGGAAGCAGGATGCTTGCCTTGGAGGATTGCATGGTTCTTATCCAGTGAGAGCCACTAGCACATGACAGGGGCACATAATTTGTTCGTGAGTTTCACAGTGTCTGACTTAGGTATGTACAAGGAGCTTGGTAGGAGGACCAGGCATGTAGTACAAGGATCTGGAGCAATGGTATTCTAGATGGAGTCAGGGGTGTGTTGTGAGCGACAAATCTGTTATGGGTGCCAAGAGTGTGTTCTCAGCCTCAAGGATTGAGGAGTAGTACTATGCAGTGATGTTCCAGGATGGACATGTGTTATTGGATGTTGAGTTGGTCTTCCCAGGTTTTGGGAACCTTTTGTGTAGGGGATCTGTGCACGAGAAATGTTGCTAGGGTTTGAGAGGATATGGATTGATTGTATTCAGGAGGAGACCCGGTTGATGTCTAGGGATGATATGGATGGATTGGTGCTGTTTGTGCCCAAACGATCTAGCTTCAGATCATCGATAATTCTTGGAGTTAGGGAGGGAAACCTATATAGGCTGAGGGGCCAACCTATGCGTGTTGTGACCAACATGAGCATATAATGCAGGAGCATCTCTCCACGTCAGCCAGCCATCCAGCCACGCCAGCGAATTCAAATCGCACGCTAAAAGAGAGGCGCAGTCCTCATTCAAATTTGAAATTGAATATAATTAAATGCTTAGGCTGGTGAGCCATGGAAGTCGTGCCTTTGTGCAGGCTGTAGTTAAGATCGGTTTTAATGCTAGATCGACTGAGATCTAGATCCAGATGCTGCACTAGACATCCATTCAATGTAATTGAATAGAGTAGGTAGACCTAGAGGGAAACGCTCGATGAGCCCCTCAGGTAAAAGAGATTTTGAGATCTCATTTTGAAGAAGAGGAGTAGGAGGAGTAGAGCCAGAGAGAGCTCGA